>JABXWE010005694.1:0-45893 GCA_014611495.1 Limonius californicus
TATATATATATATATATATATATATATATATATATATCATCCTTCCAATGTTTAATCGGTTGCTGGTATGCATTCGCCATAACATCCTGTCTTCGGCATCCACTGATGTTAGATTTTTGTGTTTTATAACCTTTCTTATTTCTGTCTTCCAATTCAGTTCAGGTCTTTTCCTTCCCCTCCAGTTCATACTACTCCTCGACCATTGTTCTTCTGCCATCCTCAATACATGCCCATACCATTTTTAAATTATATTCTCAACCCTTTCTACCACTGTCTGCTGTATCCCCTACTCTATTTCTTATTTCTTCATTCCTAACTCCCTGGTTGCAAGACGTGGACTCTTAATCACAAAAGAAAACAAATGCTGCTATCCTTTTTTTTAATATATACAAGTGGAGTGGCATCAAAAAAAGAATCAAATTAGCACGTCTCTATAAAACAAATAACGATTGTACTAAAGATAGACCTTTCGATATAAATGTCTATGTACCATACATATACAGATTTCGAATTTAGTACGAGCTGTTTGTATATTATTGATAACAATAATACGGACACTCCTTTTAAATTACAATTAATATATAGAGACATAAGCAAGTGTTAATACGTTAAGTCGTAAAAACGGAAACCATTCACAATTAAACTTGAAATTGAATATGTAAAGGCATTCCTCGATAGCCAATTTCAATTGTTTTTTAACCTTGTCTATGAATTTGCATAACCTAATGTGAAGTTCAATATTTTCGATTTATACGTAGTTACAGTAAAACCAGAATAAAATCAATATGAAAAATAAAAACGGTAAAAGTTCAAGTTATGTAAATTCTGTAAAAACTACAAGTATTATGTAGAATATACAGGGCGGTATAAAATCGTATAAAAATCGAAAATCGAGTAGGTATGAAAATTCGAAACATTTACCTAAAGAAATAAAATTTAAAAATAACAAGCAAAATGTAAAACAAATTTGTTTTGCCTTCATAAGGGTTTTTTGATGTTAATTCAACTGGATTTTACGTTTTGAATTAAATTTTGGGAACTCAGACGTCACGGCTATTATACAGTGTGTCCAACATAACATGTTGTACATAGGAATCTCGGCTGCCTTAAAGGATACGAAGTCGGTTAATTAGAGAAAAGCTTTGCATGTAATATATTGATTTTCAAGATATCTGGAAGCACTTCTGAAATTTTCTAAAAAAACTGAAATCTGTTTTTTTCGAAAAATAAGTTTTTCATTAGTAAATCATGCTATTAAAACTAGGTTTCCTTACATAAACGGACACAAAGAATTCACACGTTTCAGAGAACGGAAGATAACTTGCTTAATTATGGACTATGTATTAAACCGACGAGGACTCGTCAAGTTAATGAAGGCTTTGAGTATTTGATTCTGCAGTCTGTTGATGACAACACACTTACATCTGTCCATGGGATGGAAGTTATTATTGGTGTTCTTACAATTTACAGCTCAAGCAGGAGCTTCATAAAGGTAATGACCATGAAAAATTACTATTTTATACATGGTTTGTTAACAATTTCCAAAACAATCGGGAGTTTCCTTTCAGAATTATGTGGTCCGATGAATCACGCTTTAGAAACTGTGGGTTCCTGAGCAAAAAGTAATGTATTCGGGACTGTTGAAAGCCCAGGATTAACTAGAATCGTTATATGTATATCAATAAGAGGGGCTTCAATGTATGGATTGGTATATTAAATGCGAATATTTCTAGGTCCAATAATGTTCTACTACACTATTATATCTGAAAGATATCTTAATTTCCTTCAATATAATATGGAAAATATTCTGACGAATTTGGTGCCTGCTATAACTCGTAATATATGGTTTCAACAAGACGGTGCACCATCACGCTATGCTCAATTGCTCACAGAGAAACTAATTTTTTAAATAATACGTATCTCGAGAAATGGATTGGAAATCAAGGGTTTGCTAGGCGACCTACTCGATCCCCAGATCTCACACCCGCTGATCTTATTTGTGGGGTTACATAAAAGATATGGTTTATTCAAGATATTATTACCCCGTCGGGAGCTTCAAACGGTTGTGCAAAACTATCCAAAAAGCAGTTTATTAGCAATGTTAATTTGTCTGTACTGCAAAATGCATTTAAGTTCGAGAGACAATGAATTGAATCATATTTTGAAACGGTGTTCAAGAGAACGGCGAATGGATTTACAGTGCGGTGCCATGTTTAGAGGAATTTCGGCAACAATTTCCAGATATTGCTGTCCTTGAAGGAGATTTTTACAGCGCACTTAGAAGATGTGTTGATGTATTCCGAGATACAGGGAGCATTATTTATAGAGATAGCGCTGGAAGGCCAAGAGTTCGTACTCAAAATACAGTTGATGATGTTTGTCAACGTTTGAACGAGCAACCCACTACAACACTACGTACACTTTCGCAAGAGACTGGTTTATCATTAGGAATTTGCCATACTATTGTCAAAAATTATTTAATGCTGTTCCCGTACAAAATTCTTCCTTTACATGAGTTGCTGCCAGCAGATCACAATAGCAGAATTTTGCATTGTCAGCGGTTTCAACAAAATTTAATGAACAACGACGAATTACTAAATTTAACATTTTTTTCTGACGAAGCCTTGTTCACCCTTTCGGGGTATATAAACTCACAAAATATGAGGTTATGGAGTGCTGCAAATCCGCATACTTTTTGTGAATCTACCCTTCACTCGTTACAAGTTGGTGTTTGGATTGCTGTGTCTCGAAGACGTATTATCGGACCCATATTTTTCCACGAAACTGTTACTGCTCAGAGATACCGGAATATTGTACGTGAATTTATTAATCAGCTTAATGAGAATGAGCTCCAGCAAGGCTACTTCCAACAGGATGGCGCCACGGCCCACACCCCTCAAGAGATTCTCAATTAGCTTCGTGAATTTTTTGTTGATCAAATAATTAGTTTACGTTCAAATCCAGAATTTCCACCTAGATCACCAGGCTTCACTATTTTAGATTACTTTATATTCCCTTCTCTGAAAAACCTCAAATTCTTATAAATGCTTTTAATAGTATGGAAAGACGAGTAAATTTGTGTCTTCAGGAAAACGGTGGTCATTTTGAACAGCTTCTTTAGTTTTTTAAGTTTATTTTTCTGTACCTGTGTTATAAAAAAATTATAATTTCCAATTTTAATTAATACCTACGTGTTATAATTTGTTTAATAGTGTAGTAATTTAGTTGTTACTGTTATCGGCTAATTAATTGAAATAATAGAACTCATTTCTTCTAAAATTGATTAATTTACATTTACCATGCAACTTAACCTAACATAACATTGCCGGTTAGATACTGGCGCTTGCGCTAGAAAGGCTGTGCCTAAACGTCAATTGGTATAAAGCTTGCATTAGACAGTATTTTATTATTCCATGGCCAACCGTTATGTAATTATTTTTTGAACTCACGGTATCTAAAGAACGGCATTATTTTGCAGTATAGACGAACACATTTTCAGATAAGTGTCGTATTGTATCGAATTTAAATATCTCATACAGGATGTTTTCAATTTACAACTACATTCAATTAAATTCAACTTTTGATATTTTTTTTTAATGGATGGCTCTATATATTTTTACATTTACGAGCTTGTCGTTCAATGACCTTCAAACGTATGTGTGGTTTTAGTTGACTTGTGTTTCTAGTTTAGTTTTAAATATTAGACGTGCAATGTAGTATCAACACGATGGGGTACCAGCACATCAATGTATTCGTGTTAGAGCTTGGCTTAACCCACATTTTCCGAGAAGATGGCCATCGCGTTCGTCGGATCTGACTCTATTTGATTTTTATCTTTGGGGTCACATGAAACAGATTGTTTATGCAACTGAAGTGCACACGGTAGAACAATTACGCTAAAGAATACGGCAGGCTGTTGATATTATTAGGAATAACCCAGCAACCATATTAAGAACGCAGCGATCTATTCGCGACGTACGGCTTTGTGTTTCGAACACAATGGATATAATTTTGAACATTTCTTGTAAATAAAATAATTAAAATGTATTAAAAAAAGATTTATTTCATAAAATTCATTGAACTAAAATTTTAGCCATATAACTTATGAAATAAGCAATAACTCGTTAATGGTTACGTTTAGGACTTTTCGACTCTAAAGAAGTTCTGGAATTCATCCTTGGAATATTGCCGGTACGTTTTGGGACACCCTGTATAACAAAATTTAAAAACTGGTATTAGTCATTTGTCTTTGCATAAATTAATACATACAACAAATATTACAATAGTCTTGCCGTTGGTATAATTTTATAGGTTATATTATCTGTTAAGTAGGTATATAAGCTAACGTATCTACGCAAGGTCGGGTGGCCCTTGCAGCTTTAAATTCCATATAGGAAAAGAAATTGAAGTAAGTTGTAAGGAAATCACTGAAACGGTGCACGTGCGTCACGAAATTCTATGACGTCATATTCTTGCTATGTTTGCATTACACAAGGTTTAGATTTGAAGGTATACAAGCACACATATACTTGCTAATTCCGATATAATAAACTTTTCAAATGGAAATTGCACTGTTTATACATGTATATAAAGGGCGGACCAGCTAAGTAGTCCCTCGTAAATGTGGTTGACGCAACCCAACATACATATTCGCATGACAGCTAAAGTTACTTCTCATTTATTTTAATTAAATAAATCACTGTTGCCTACTTATGACAATACGAAATCCAACTGTCGATTTACTTACATTTTAATTAAGATGTTTTCAAATATCGCGATAACAGATTTAATGCTTATTTTTAGCGAATACCGGGAAAATGGGGTTGCGTCCGCAGTTTATACCTCAAGTTCTATCGAACTGGAAGACCACCGCCTAAATAGACAACTTGAAACGTCTTCAATAAATGAAGGTAAATTATTTATTTTCAGAAGATGTAGGTCTAGACCATTTTACGAACATGGAAAATTAACTACTTCTGTTAAGGACAGTGAATGAGAATCATATAAGTGAAAGATATCTAAGCACAAGTGCGGGTCTAGTAGAACTTCAATTAGAAGAATTCTGCAAGTAAATGTATTTCATCTCTAGCACATTGCTTTGATGCAAGAACTGTATAAAATAAATAGAGAAGATTGCAATTTAGTAATTTCTTTCAGAATCAACTTCCCTTGGATCCATTGCTTTTAAATTGTGTATTGTTTAGCGAAGAGGCAAAACTCGCAAACAATGGTAAGGGGTTATTCGTTTTCAAAGAGTTTTTTTTGTATACGTGTAGCGTAGCATAGTAGGTAACCATATCATATAATTCTTTCAAAATTTCATTGGACAACATTTCTTGAATTTCCTACATAATGTTCGCAAAAGCCATTGTACCAACATGATGGCTGTCCTGTTGACTACAGTTAGACTTCGGAATGAGTCAAATAATGCATTTGGAGTAAGTAGGATTGGAAAAGGAGCTGTGCATCCATGGCCATCAAGAAGTTGCGATATTACTGCATTAGACTGTATTCTTTGGAATTAAATTATTGAAATATTATACCGAAGTCTGGTAGAACATAAGCATGATTTACAATAGGATTCATTGGAGAAAATGGCTTAAGTATTATAAACTATCTGACGTTATTGACAATTTTTGCTAACATTAATTTTAATAAATTCAAGAAAATCACCGAAACGTTTACACTCTTTAAAAATAAAATATCTACATTTACACAGCTAAAGTACCCGAACTGATCGTTTATTAGTTGATGCTACGCATTCCACCAGCGTAACGTTGACTTCCGTCATAATTTAAAAAGTTTTTGCCATTGTAGCTTATTTCGGGATGTGACGTTCGTCTGGATTTCATTAAAAGTTAAAGCATTTACAATTTCTGATTTGATGAGAGCTAGAGATAAATGATAAAATCATGATAAAGAAACCCTTTAATTTTCACAAAAGCGTAGCAAGAAATGTAAATGTACATTTCGATCGCTAAGCGGTCATCTTCAGTGCTGTTAGATTGTCCGCTGGAGCAAAACAACGACGTGACCCAAAGAGCAGACGATTAGAACTCACTTCTTTATTTTAATTCCTAAATAAAGCGTCTTAAGTTACCTTTCGATATCACGAAATTATATTTTACATCGGGGACAAATTCTCTGGAATTATACCCTTGAGTGCAAGTGGGATAAAATTCTGAAAATCTGTTCCGTTTGCTGTTTTTTTTTTCAGGGGGAACGAAGAGGGCCGGGGTCAGAACTTTGCAGTGTTCGTAAGTTATTCTTTTGTGGTGAGTTCGAGGGTTCATAATTGTTCCTGTATTTAATATGCTCTACCGTTTACGTTTCTCTTCCTTTTTAAAATTTGACGAATAGTCGGATTAAATAAATACAGAAAGTAAAATAATCCAGCAGAGATACAGTGCCGTTTCTCCTTTCGCTGTGAGCAGATAAAAATTAACCCCCGCTCATCCTGTTAACATTGTCGCCGTTTTAACAAAAACTCTGTGCCCTTGCTCTTCGTTGCTGGCTGGTTTCCCCAAGAAAAACTCTAATTAATCATATGGTGCAAGAGAGTCCTGTCGTTCCTCGTTGCGATAGTTAGTGATCATCCGCCGTCTCGTCCCACCTTTTTCCATCCAGGGCCGTTTATCCAATAAGTTTACAAGAAAAGAAAAACCTTTTAAGCCTACTTCAACAGTCACTGAACTACGGTAAAAATTTTCCATGTACCGTTATTTAGTGAAAACTGTTTGCAGTGATTTCAATTTTTTTAAGGTCTAATTGTGGAACATAGAAATAGTTTGAATTTCATGAAATAAAGCAACCATCAGTTGCTAATTGTTTAATAGCTTAATAATTAACTGTGCTTGTTTTATATGAATTCCACTGTTATTGCCTACGGAGCTGTTTCTTAGTATAATGTAAATATCGTGGCCAGTAGTGCTGAATCATCAAATTCAAATATCACGAAGTCCTTTCTTTATACATAATGTGTACGACCGATTCGTGGTTTAAATGTTTCGTTTTTCTACTTGTAATTGTACTAATTATTTCGTATCTTATTCAATATATATTTATAACCATTATTCAAAATTCATGACTTGTTATTTCTGTGTATTTTCTCATCTGCATGTATTTTTTAAGAAGTATTCACGGAGAACCACAGTAAGGTAAGTTCGATTCTTCGTAAGCTGTTGATCGTTGGCCCCTTCACTAGGATCTTCATTTAGTTGTGACTTGAAATGGCGGCGCCCACTTATTTTGACTTACCCTGTACACATTAAGACTTTCTTCCTGCAAGCGTTTTCCGAGATTTTTCCCTCCCCCTATCCTCCCTCAATTAGCTAAAAGGAATTTTTGCCAACGATTTGTCGCGGTATGACGAAAACGATCGTTTGTACGGTAACAGCGAGTAAATAAAAAGCTGTTCCAAACTGTGGGGCCTCCCTGGAAAGTCCTCAATGGGGGGTGCAGTACACAAATAGTAAAACGGAAATTAGTATATTGAAACTAATACAAAACATTATAATTTAATGCTTAACGTTTACCATATAATTTTTTTTTGTTGCTTATATAATGTGCTACATATAACTTACTAACAGTTTATTTATACAAACTAGCGATCTAAATGCGCCTGTTTTGAACTGTATAAGTTTGTGTACGTTTGGTTCTAAATGAGTAACCGCTATCCTTAGCTGACGTTTGATGTTAAGACAGTTTCTTTATTTTGATTTTATATAAGCTACTGCATAGAAACCAATTTCACAAAGATTAGATGTAGGAAATGGCAATATAATCTATTCTCTTGAATAACGCTGAAAATTCCTCTTGCTAGTTAATCCGAAACTCGACCATTGTTGCCTCCGAAAATTGTCTTTTTTTTCTGTACTTGATGTTAAATCAATGAATTGTTCCCCTTCTTCCAACGATAAATCTGTAGATGTAACGGGTTCGTTGTCCAAAAATATTTGGTCAGGAGACCATCATTTTCAAAAAAGAAATGTTTTACATTTTTGATAACGTTTTTAAATGATATTATATTATAATTGCAACATATTAGTATTATTTCCTTACAACTGGGTATTTAAAATATTTCATTTTTCAAAAAAGTTTGTCAAATAAGCTAGTCTCATTTTAAACATTCGTCAACAAAATTCCCGGTATCTTTGTTATTTTCTTCTTTAAAAAACGCATATATTTCCTGCCTAAGCTCAAAGGCCCGTTGTATAACTTTTCCGTGTGATAACCACCGAGATTCGCAATAAATAGATAGATAATGCTGAATGATCAACGGCCATACCATCGCACATTGCAGAAAATAATTTTTCCTTTAAAAACCTTGTTTTTATATCATTTACAATAGAAGTTACAATGGATAATACCAAATGAAATCCTAGGGTGATTTCCTTCCTGCCATCGTGCGTCGGTGCCCCATCAGTACAAGCACCAACACAGTTTTTCCACTCCAGACCTGGGTTTACTATAAGATATTTGTCAGTCATTTGAAATAGATCCGTACCTGTAGTTCATTAATGAATTTTTTTGCAAAATAGTAAGTCCTCGCTTATAGATGCAATATCTCAGTAACGAACGTAGGCTATCAAATGTGCGAATTTGATCATATCTGTTGCCCCGCCTAACTGAATAGCAAATAATTTGTTTGTGCGTTTGGAAAAAAGCTACTCCTGTAGATCCTCTGACATGTCATCTATGCGTGTACTAGTACGAGACTTGTTTAACTGAAACCTTTGATCAACTTAGCCTTGAAAACAAATGCAATAATTCAAATGATGTTTGTTAATGTTAGTAGTGTTTGTAAGCAACACATTAATAAGTTCCTGGCGTTTGAATTTGATTATGACTTTCAAAACTACAATTTTGAAAAGACGCTTGTTGTTGAAAATCCGTCAAAGTTTGGTCAGCGTGCGGTCCTACAATTTTTAAACACTGCGGGTGTGCAGCCATTGCAGATTGTAATAGTCCGGACCTGGTGCCGGGTAAACTCAGACCTAGGGCTCACTGAGAATAAAAATTATTTATCGGATTAACAGTTTTATTAATTTACAATTCTACCTTAAATTAAAATACTGGATGTAAATATATATACAGTGTGTCTCACTGTAGACGGCACCACCCCAGTATTTTGCTTATATATTATCGATTCAAAAAATTTCTTTTTTCTGATTATACCTCTTACTAAACTGTAATTTTAGGGTATGTTACTTCCCCTCACGGTGAAGTGCTAGCCTACTACGATTTAAAATAAACAGCAAAATTGAAGAAGTCGTATTAGGGATTTTTTAACAACAAAATTTTGTTAATAAAAGTTGTTCAGCATCGTTCAAATAAGCTAAATCCAATTTTCCAACATTTCATAACAATCAAAAACTATTGAAAATTTTACTTTTTTAAGTCCAAGGTGAATTTTTTAGAAAAAAATTTTCAATATTCTTTGTTTGTAATGAAATTTGGATTTAGCTTATTTGAACGATTCTGAACAACATTTATTAACAAAATTTTGTTGTAAAAAATCCCTAATACGACTTCTTCAATTTTGCTGTTTATTTTAAATCGTAGTAGGCTAGCATTTCACCATGAAGGGAAAGTAACATACCCTAAAATTACAGTTTAGTGAGAGGTAGGTATAATCAGAAAAAAGAAATTTTTTGAATCTATAATATATAAACAAAATACTGGGGTGGTGCAGTCTACAGTGAGACACACTGTATATACAATAATAAAGAAAACTAAAATACTGGATCCTGCACAAATTACAACAATAACTAAATCACCATGGTGTTCTACAAAATTAAAGCTGCCTTGGTTCGGCGCTGGAATGCAGACAATCTGGACACGTTCCGCGCAGGTCAAGCGGATGACGACCAGTCCTGGGCAAGTACTCAATACTTTTCTTTAAATTTGTACTCGAGTACTGTAAGTACTCAGGTCGAAGTACTCATGAGTACTTTTTTTTGTTAATACTCGTTACTCGTACTCGTGATAATTATCGCAAGTACTCGTAATAAGTACTCAATGTATTTACGAGTATTTTTGCGAGTATGTGATTCCCCTAATTCGGACATTAAATACAAAACCAGTTGAAGCTATAATATTTGATTTCTTATATATATAACTGTGATCCCCCTGTCTACGTAAAAATTGAATGGGGATTTGTTTTATTATTCATTCCCATTAAGTTCAGTTACAGAGTGACAGACCCACAGTGGCGGGTGACCCACAGTGTCAGTGTCCCAGTAGCAGTTGGCTTGCTTGAAGTGCATTATTATTAGATTTTAGTGCACAAAAAAAACTTTATCATGTCTAAGACTGATAGTAACAGTTCTGCTTCTATGCGCGAACCTTATTCTACAGATTCAGACATCAGACGCAGAATACGTGCCACCCCGGCCATCAACAAGTGCTAAAACTAACACCAGTAATAGTGACAGTGAAGTTTTGTTTGACATTCTTTTATTTTAAGGAAATTTTTGCAAAGCAAAATAATTATTCAAACCAAACTATTAATTGTAGCTGTTACCTGTCACTGTCACTGTCAGGCGAAAGTACTCGTGTGCTGTACTCGTAATTTTGCACCACGAGTTGCGAGTACTACTCGTTACTCCTATATATTTAACTAATAAGTACTCTTAACGTTGTACTCATGAATACTTTAATACAGTACTCGCAAAAAAAACTCGTGAGTAACCTCATTCAGTACTCGGCACAGGTCTGATGACGACGCGCTGCCGTAGACGGTTACTGCCAGCTGAGTAGCACGCTCGCTCCACTGAAGGCCACAGCTGCTAACAACTAATAAATTTGTATTATTACAATGGAAGAAACGGGGTTACTCGTAGCAACTGGATTGTAGCGGCTCCCTGGACTCGTGTTCTCCGTTACCTAGCAATAAAGGAAATTCGTTCAAGTTACCTATAACTGGAATAAAATAAGTGATGCGAATTCCATCGACGCTGCAGTGGTCTTTGCCGGTCGATCGCGGCGTGTTGTTGAAATGTTCGGACTTTCGCAGGAATCGTGGATTTGTTTAGAATTATTAAAGCGAGCACTAAACAAAAGCGCTGGTCGCCCCAGGCTAGCGAAATAGTACTGCGATATCCGTAGTAAATGCTTTGTCTACTTTCAATTCGGTGTTTTCCCGGTCAGGAGGAAATACGTAAATACGTTTTCAATGTTCGGAATAACTAAAGGCAGGATTACACTGTCGAAGCGCGGGTCACCCCAGGCTAAATCAGTGTGGAAAGGAAACCATTTACAGGATTATCCTGTTAAAACGCGGCTCACCCCAGGCTAAATCAGTGTGGAATGAAAACCATTTACAGGATTATCCTGTCAAAGCGCGGGTTGCCCCAGGCTAAAACAGGGTTGAACGGAAAGCAATTAGGTACTGGATTACACTGTCAAAGCGCCGGTCGCCCCAGGCTAATTCAGTGTTGACTGGATTTCTAGGATTTTCAGGTATGCGGTGAACTAGGTTTAGTTAAAGGATTCGGTTAATAAGTTCAGGTTACTGGACTGGCTTTTAGACTAGTCTTGGAGCTGGACTTCCTCTCTGGACTTCGACTTAGAAGATCTGGCTTCTGTGCTGGACTTCCTTCTCCAGATTTCGGCTCGGAAGTTTCGGGTTCTGGACTGGTTCTGGACTGGTTCCTAAACTGGACTTTCTTCTGCGGTCTTCGGCTCCGAAGATGCTGATTTTTCCCCGGTAATTGCCTTTATATGGCTGGTCCGGCTATTCTCGCTCGTTTTGGCGTCGTGTCGGGCCGGTAGGGAGTAGGATGGCTCATCGGTTTGCGACTACCAGCGCCACCAGCGCCTTTCCGGTGAAACATTAACGCGGAAAGTTTCTAAATAAATTTAAAAACACGTTCTGGCCGGAAGTTTTGTTACAAGATTCATACGCGAATGTAAGCAGTGTATGGACATGCATGTATTACGTACCCAACTGTGGAGGAATGGTGCCGACAGTTTAAGAATAGAAAAGAGGGGACTATGGATGAGCTGCGACCAGGTGCACGGTGTACTGCATTAACAGAGAACAATATGGCCTGTGGGGAAGACCTTATTAAAGAAAATCGTCGAATTTCAATTAGAGCAATTTCAGAAATTTTATTGTTAGTGCGAGTGTAGGATCTGTCCATAGTATTGTTCATAATCTAGGTTACAGCAAAGTTTGTTCGCAATGGATTTCTCGTCTCTCGTCTAATGAATAAAAATGCTTGAGAATGGGCTTATCTCTGCAACATCTCACAGACTATAGGAAAAATGGTGATGATTTTCTTCTGTCAATAGTTGCTGATAACCAAACTTGGTGCCATTACTACGTGAAATCCAGTAAGTTATCGTCGAGGCAGTGGAAACATTCAAGTTCACTACCACTAAAGAAGTTTTAAGCACAACATTCTGTAGGCAAGGTGATGTTAACACTTTTTTCGACCATGAAGGAGCCTCGGTGATAGAGTTTAAGGATCCTGGAGCAAATCTCAATGAAAATCTGTACAGTGAAATTTTGAACAAGCTTCATCAAGCAATAAGACGGAAACGTCCAGGAAAACTTGCGCGTGGGGTCATTTTGCTGCACGACAATGCTAGGCCTCACGTTGCTAATGTGTAAACGAAAATCTTCAACGAAGAAAATGGAGGGTTTTAGCGCACCCACTATATAACCCGGATCTATCGCCTTGCGATTTCCATATTTTTGGACCGCTGAAAAAGGCGTTAAAAGGTCGGTTTTGAATCTGACACAGCAGTACAGATATACGTCGGTTAGTAAACCAATGGGATAGGTGCCTTAACTGTGATGGTAATTATTTGTAATTAAATTGTTGAATGCATTTCTTATAAAGCAAAGATGGGTTTCAAGTGAACACACCTCGTAGTATTGTTTGATACTAACATTTTCTGAATATCTTTAGCATAACTATCTCCAAGCATTGTTGTGACCATATCAACGGTAGCAGGAATAATATGATTTTCCGTAATAGTCTGTAGAGGTTTCTTGCACTTGGCTATGCGGTGTGCAACTTTAGAAGTTAGAAGCAGAGCTTCTTGAGGCAACGACAAAACTGTATTAAAAGCTAATTTCTGAATATTAAACTCTTTCATTTCTTTACAAAGAAATCGCGACATTTATTTTCATTATAGTTATGCTTTGTTTGAAAATACCTTTTTAGTTTATTTTGTTTCATACTATCAGCATCCAAAATATTGAAACATCTTACAAACTGTGGTTGCTCTTCTCCATTAACGACTGTATTTATAACACCAAAATTCAAATACTCCACATAATATTTCTTAGTTTTTGCTTTGCACGTTCAAAATTAGACATGATTAAATATTATTCCATACTTGAAAAATATGTGTACAAACTTCAAATCAGTCAAGTATAATAGAATATACACAAAATATTGCGTATCTACTCGCTACTGCGCTTACCATTAAACTAACTTAACTGAACGTGCATCATGGTTTTATACGTTCTGTTCCCACTATCATAATTTCTGGAGCATTGTACGACGCTCGGGAAAGTTCGAGATTCCGTCTTACTAGGGGGGCGTGTATCATTACATATTTAAAAACGGGGCCGCGAAACCTAAAAGTCTGAGACAGTCAACATCAGGAACTTAATTAAGAATATTATTGTTTGACAGTTGGGGCATACTGTTTTTATACAAATAATTGCTTTATTATTATATATTATTTACACGTTATCACCCAAAATAAATTTAAAAAGTAAATAATGTGATAATTTTGACGGTCGGTGTATTATCTTCCGTCCGAAATTCCCGTTACTGGTATATACGCAGGCTCTACAACTAGGACAGGAGGTACTCTGCACATTTTCAAAAATGCCCGGCCTTGCCTGAAATGTTTAGCAGTCTTGTTTAATTCTTTGTTGCCATTCAGCAAGCTTAATTATAGGTTTTGTGTACACTACGATTTGGATAATTATAAACACAAAGTCCGAGGAGTTAAGTTGGGAGCTTGTATATTATTTGTCATTAAATATCAATAAAACTCATCCGCTTGTTTTTGATCATACTATGTACCCCATAAACATTTACCACTTCCTTTTTAAATATACCTTGTATTTTTTCAATTGTTTAATAAGACTTATCAGATGTTTCTTACAGATATCCCGGACAAAAAAAGACAATTAATCGTGGAGGAAGCGGTATACCGTATAACGTTATCAAAACCCCTGTTTATCTGATTTAATTTAGCGTATCTAGAAACCTTAACTTTCGTTATTGCAACCTTGGCACGGTCAAAAAACAAACGGAAAATGCGAAGCAACCTTGAAATAACGTTGTCCTATATTTACTTAGAAATTGAATGGCATATAATGCCATGTATTAATTAATTCTAAGTTAAAAATCAATGAACTACCGAAAATGAGTTTTGGCAAGGTCACTGAATATATTCACGCCAGTTGTCAATGATCTCTATGGTATTTTGTATATTTTAGTGTGCTAATAAAGTAGCTCAAATTAATTTAATTTCTATTGACACCGTAGTAAGTTAATATGAGTTCTTTCGACATACGGGTTTTTCTAATTAATAAATAACAACTTCAAGATTAAGATTGCAATAAAAAGAAAAAAGTATTAAAAAAATATATCTGACCGGTAAACAATTCGATAACGCGTGAAAAATACAGTAAGATCAATTTTTGTGATATACGTTGACTTAATTTTGGAAATTGTTTCACCTTAATCCTAGAGACCGGATTTATATGCACTAAAAGAACCAAAATATGCAGGCAAAATATGCTATTAATTGCAAAATAATCACTTAAATATGCAAAATGGCACTGAATTATGCTGAACAGTAATCAATAATATTTTATTTATATATTAAAATATATATAATTTTAAATCTATTTACAGCAATTAAAATGTCAAACAAAATACTTTTCGAAATTTTCTGAAGTAGTTGTTGTGTCTCCTGTCAGACTAAATATATTTATGTCGTGAAAAGGATCGTTCAACAACAACGTTACCGGTGCTAATTTACATTGCGGAAGCATTTTATTCCTATGGTGGGTGCAGTCGAATATTTCGGCTAAACATTCAAGTTTGTTTGTTAAACTCACACTGAACCACGTTTGTTATGCCATTGTTAGCCACCACCCTTGGTGGATTTGCCAAAGATTTTCTAACCATTTGTTTCCAACTTTTGACAAAGGTATTACCTGTTGAATCGAGAACGTGATAGTTTGAATTAGTATAGTGAAATGAGTAGACATGTAAACTAATTCGCTCTGTATTTGGAGATTTCTAAATAAATTATTTGCATTTTCTATTGCCATGGATTTCAAACTGTCAAAACTACTCGTATTAAAAACCTATAGAGAAAATCGGTGAAGGACGTTTTCGCGCAGCCGGTTTGGCGCAGACCCATTTAAGCGCACGGACGATTGGGCGTAGAACCGTTTGGCCACAGGGACGTTTGGGCGCGGGGATTGTTTGACGCAGGGACGTTTGGGCGCAGGGATTGTTTGACGCTGGGACGTTTGGGCGCAAATGTATGTTAAAATAGTCTGTTATGTAAAAGGTTTTGTGTCATTAATAAAATTGCTGAATTAGCCTTTTTTATTAATAAATAAAAAATATGCATTTGTAAATATTGTATTGTTGTATATCTGTTATTTAATCAGAAAATTATTATTGACTCATCTCGAAATATCCTGTATGTTAATGAAAGTATTGGCAGCTTTGTACATATTTGTTAATATTAAAATTAAATAAAATTGATGAGTATAGTTTAGTCCATATTATGTCTAATGTATTTATTTGGTAGTTTCCCTTCCACAGAAAGTGATTACAATTTGCTTATAGATCAACTAGAAATACAATTTTTAAAGTATAAAATTTATTAGGTAAATGTCAATACGCTTTTTCTCTGAAAGTATTCAAAATCTTGGTTAAAGTCTAAATTCGCATTGTTTAAGAAACGGTACTTATGACGCCGTTGTCTAATGAAATATTCGACATAAAGTGTAAAAATGTAGCTCATCCACAATTAAAAATTATGTGAGAATTCTTATATTCTAAAACAGTTGTAGAAAAGGCGTGGAAAGCTAGTCTTTCGACAACGCAGTACCTTCTAAAACTTAAGTAAATTATTTGACTGCTATACAGCGTGATTCTAAATATGTGTAAAAAACTTTAACCACATATAGCTGAGGTTATTTAAAAACTTTTGTGCACATAGTTAAACATTTATAACCGGAAGGTAAGCTTAAACTGTTAGCTTTCCAAAACAACAAAGTTTATCAAAATCGAACAAGAAGCAAAAAATTATTTGCATTTTAGTGAATTCGCCTTAAAAACAACTTTGATACCCCATATATCAGAAACGGTGGAAAATTAAAAAAATATATATGTAGTGATATAGGGGTTCAACAACCTTAGCTATACGTGATCAAAGTTTGTAGCACCCTATATATTAAACATTTTTAAAAATATCAGTTCCAAAAACTTAAAATTGCATAGACACATATAAATTACTAAAACTTAAACTAATCCATTAATCATTGCAACTGATGTTTAATAGTCTAAGCTGTAATATACCTACGTTTGCCCCAAAGCTGTTTTCGCCCAACCGGGTCTGCTGCAAACCATCCCTGCGCCCAACCGGTTCTACACCAAAACGTCTGTGCGGGTCAAACACATCTGGGCCAAACCGGCCGCGCCAAACTGGGTCAGCATCAAACCGGCTGCGCTAGATCTGCCGCGCCAAAACGTCTGGTTCCGAAAAAAATTGTTACATATTATTACAAAAATTTTCATAAAAGTAGAACAGAACGTACATCGTAAATTGTTTTTTAAATTAAGTGGTTCAAGTCAAGTTCCCTAACGTGTAATAATTGGCTCAGATGCTAGAGTTGGAAAACTTTCGGCTTAGACCGCGTCGTCATTGGGGAACTACACCCAGCATTATCAGGTAAGAACCGACCTGTAGCTTGTCTGCCTTTACAAGCATTTGCTCTAGAAGTTTGAGCAATATTTGTTCGTAGGCCCTGCCTGCCTAAACAGGGCAGTGTGCTTAGATTATTCAGTTTAGGCAGGCAGGGCCTACGAACAAATATTGCTCAAACTTCTAGAGCAAATGCTTGTAAAGGCAGACAAGCTACAGGTCGGGCCTTACCTGATAATGATGGGTGTAGTTCCCAAATGACGAAGCGGTCTAAGTGGAAAGTAAATTGTAATATTGACAGTTCGAGAAACCGCGAAAGCCTCAAAGAATATATCTGCATATTCTTACTTCTCTACGAAATCATGAAATGGTGGTAGCATTCGTCCTTTCGAAAATTGTTGATATTATAAGATTGCAAAATTCACTTGAACAGAGTTTTCCAACAACCATGCTTGCTATAGGATTTCCCTTTGGATCAGTGATTTTATCAGTTGAGATCCATATATTATTTCGACAATATCATTTCGGATTGTTTGTATTTGCTGCAAATTAAATAAAAACAATAAATAAAAGTTGACACCAAATCACAGCATTTGTCTAGATAATATTTGTGTAATGGAGACTGCTCTGGTATATTCTTGCAATATTCCTCCAAACTGATTCAAGTTTAGGGTTTTCTGGCTTTTTCCACGGAATGTTTGCTGACGCAAACACCTCACACATATCAGAAACAAAATTATTGTTTACTAATCGATTTTAACATAAAAATACCAGCTATAAAGGTTTCTGATGCCCTCTGGCGTTCTCTTTATGAAAATTTCTGTTTAAATGCTGGCCGACTAGATAGTTTTCGTCACATAATACGTATTTATGTAACAAGCAGTTATTGAAATACA
Organism: Limonius californicus; assembly: GCA_014611495.1. Classification (NCBI taxonomy): domain Eukaryota; kingdom Metazoa; phylum Arthropoda; class Insecta; order Coleoptera; family Elateridae; genus Limonius; species Limonius californicus. The sequence goes on from JABXWE010005694.1 coordinate 17,823, forward strand.
GAATCAAGATTCCTAGGAAGATATTAAACTAGAATGAACTTACATGTTTGGAATAGACTTGGAAAAATATCTCCCTCCCGTCAGTAGTTAGATAATCACAGTTCTTTTTTTATTCCGGATTTTCTTTGCAAAATATAAACAACACTGTACAACAAAAATGGACCAACCACCACGATGTTTTTAACATAACCATTTTAAGAACTATCCTGGAGCAACAAACTATTTCTTTCTGTCGATTTACTGTAGTAAGTAACGATTTTACTAAAATTGATTATATTGGTATTTAAGAAGAAAAGCGCCCATTGGAGTGCAACCATACTATAGTAAAAAATAAATAAGTGAAAGACAACAAAACTATAAAGCAAAATTCTATTTAATTCAGTAATTTTTCAAATTTTACTCCATTCCACGTTTTCTAATTTGTTTTAAAAACGCTGTTTGGATTCGAGTAAACATTTGACATGAAATTGATTGATTGAAATTGAAGTACACATTTTGTAAAACATGCTTATTAACATATTAAAAAGTCTAGTGGTGTGATATCGCGACACTTCCTGGTGGCTATTGATGCGCAGCTCCTCTTTCAATCCAATTTGCCAAATACATTATATAAGTAATTCCTAATAATTCAACTGTAGTGAGCAGGAAGTACGAAAGTTTTTGTCCTGTAAATTGTTTTGCAGCAAATTCAAGTAATTTTTAGTGGAAGAAGTGGGGTCCAATAATACTGTTACCTACTTTGCCACACCTTGCCTTGTTCCGTGGTTCTACTAGCACGCACAAGTCTGCTTAGATCTCTTTGACTTATACAGGGTGTTCCGGAAATGCACGGCACTATTTTAGGGATGTGTTCTCCAGCACGATATAAACAAAAAAGTTCATACAAACATATGGCTCAAATTAATTAAAAGTTAAAGATAAATAGTCCGAAGTTAATCAAGTAGTCGTCTATTGCATATCGTTTATTTTTTTAACAGTTGATTAAATATCTGTCATTAAATCTGTTGATTAGTATTAAGTAACCTATTTTACTAGTTCATGCTCGTTTTCGTATGAGTTAATAGTACTTTGAAGACTCTTCAGTTTGTTATTGTCATGGGAGATACCACAAATTTGTTCAGTTTTTCAGAACAAACAGACATGTTTTTAATTTATGGCGAGGTACGTAAAAATGGCGCAGCTGCTATTTGATGATACCATGGCACATTTCCCACTAGAAGGATACCAAATCGTAAAACGTTTGAAGCCATTGAAACCCGTCTTAGGGACACTTGCACGCTTAAACCTGATCGAATAAACGCTGGTCGGCAAAGATTTCGACGAACTGCAAACGTTGAAGAAGGGATGCTCAATGCTGTTCAGTTATCTCCTAGTACTAACACCAGAAGATTGTCACTTCGTTTCAATGTATCATGTACAAGCGTATGGTGAACATTACATGAGCAACAATTGTATCCATTTCACGTTACGCCTGTGCAAGATCTGTTACCAGAAGATTATAACAAGCGCAGAAATTTCTGCCAATGGTTAACTCGACAATGCAAATGAGATCCTAACTTCCTGAGCTGCCTGCTGGTTACCGATGAATCAAGTTTTACAAGAAATGGTATTACTAATTTTCGAAACACCCATACTTGGAACGAAGAAAACCCTCATACGACTACTAGTATGCCTTACCAACATACCTTTTCATTAAATGTCTGGTGTGGTCTTCTTGGTGACAATCTCATCGACCCCTTCTTTTTACCAACAAGGCTTTCAGTAATATCTTACTTGCATTTTTTGCGAAATGATCTTTATAACCTTCTAGAAAACATTCAGATTGCCAATAGGCAGGGGATGTGGTTTATGCATGACGGTGCCCCTGCTCACTTTTCTCATGTTGTCACTGATTATTTAAACGTTATTATTAGCCCGCAACATCCCATTGTTGGGCAAGAGCTTCCCCCATAAGGGGAGTTGTTGATCTGCTCTCCCATAGTGATCAATCCTTGTGGGAGAGAGGCGCCACGTTAACGCAACCTTCGGGTCACCCATCCAAGTACTGACAAGCGACCACGCTGCCTTAACTCTCCTGATCGTACGGCGACGAATGTGCGCAATCCGGGACTCTATTTAAACATAACATGGTAATCGGTGGGTTGGTTGAAACGAACCTGTTAAATGGCCACCACGATCTCCTGATCTCTTGTCATTAGATTATTTTGTGTGGGGCTGGATGAAGTCTATGGTTTATTTTACGGCTATTGACACACAAGAAGAGCTAAGGAATCGCATTGTGGAAGCAGCAGCAACTATCAAGGGTCGTCCTGATGTTATAAGGCGTGCCAGTGAAGCATGGAGAAGCGTGCGTCGTGCTGAATGCTGCAATCAACAAAATGGAGACCACTTTCAACAGTTAGGTACTCTGAATGTTTTATTTTTAAATAAATATCTTTAACTTTCAATATCTCGGTTATAAATTAATTTGAGCCATATGTTTGTATGAACTTTTTTGTTTATTTTGTGCAGAAGAACACATCCATAAAATAGTGCCATGCAATTCCGAAACACCCTGTATAAGAATTCTCATGCACTGCCTCTAATACTGCCAGCTCAAGAAGTATCAATGCATCTAAATATTTCTTCAAACGGCGTTCTTTTAACTGAATAGCGCCTGATATGTAAATAAATTGCGGGTTGCACGGTGTTTTCACATCATTCGCCAAAAATCTGCAACAAATCTGTTTTCTAGCTATTTAAAACAGCTTATTTAGAATTTAAGGAAAGTGACAGCTCGGCTTATTATTGCCATAAGTAGACAACATTAATCAATTCAATTAAAATAAAGCTATCTTTGTTGACATAATACAATTCAGGGTTATTAGAAACCATACGCACCGTAAATTTAAGAAAAATATATTTTCTCTCGTGTTTTTTATACAGGTTAATTCCTATTACATTTAATCACACACGGCTACCTATATTTTACTTGAACACCTTTAACCAAAAGCAACGTGGCTATAATTCCTAATATACAAAAGTTTGAAATTATAATTAAGGCGAACTATGACTTGTAATATGGGTTGCATAAAATCATATATGTAGGTTTATTATCTTATCTGAATAGTTCTGTATATAAATATTATTATTACGAAACTTCAACAATCCTTGTAGGCCTATCCCTTTGGTGTGAGGCAAGACTAAGATAGTTTGTGCTATTCACAACAGGGCCCGACTCTGCTGGTTAGTGTGTTAGTGCGTAACTGTACTTAACCTGCCTGGTGTAAGGTGTATGCATGTGGAGTTTCGTTGCAATGGCAAATGCAGACCGTGAATCAGTATAGACCAACCAGGAAATTAGAAATACTTTCTGACCCCTTGCGTGATTCAAACCAGGTAGCATCTGGACTATTACATCCGAAGCCTGATTCTCTTACCACTGAGCCACCCCAACCCGTATATATATATATATATATATATATATATATAACCAAAACTAAGAGTTGCCATGTAGACTAGTTTAAAAATAACTACGTGGTTACATTCCGATACATAATACTTTACCAATTATTTCTTGTTTTACATATTAAACAAATTAAAAAAGAAAGTATCATGTGTTATATTTTTCTGGAATAATGTACATAATACCCTAAAACACATCTCTATATTTCTCTCTACGTCCGCATCTAACATTGGATACACACCTCCTCCATATCTTTACATTTATTCCAGTCTAGTGCTGTTGTCGTCCATTTTCTTTTCGCTACTTTTCGGACGTCGTCGTACCATCGTAGTATAGGACGCGGAAGCAACAATAACAAAAACGAAAACAAAATTAATAATGTGTAACATCGCCATGAACAGCAATGCAAGCATTTACTCGTGGCATGCTTTCTATCAAGTCGTTTATGTTCTGCTGGGGTATCTCTCTCACGATTTGGATGTACAGTATTAAATAAAGCGCACACATCGTCATGAGTTCTCTTTTTATCACCGTACCCGATCATCATCAAAATTTCGATACGTTCAGTTTCTGTTAAACGTACCATGATTAGAAATTCGTATTTAACACAGGACACAGACTAAATTTTAATCACTTATTAATGCTAACTGTAACCGAATTGACATTACAGATTTTCATTTGTTTAATTTTAAACATTTTCCAACGATTGCCTACTATTGTCTTTTGTTTATCTTGCCATAAGTGTAGGTACTTGATGAAAAATGTTGCCAGTGATAAAAATAAATGTTTATCTGATTGTTCTTAAAATTTTTATTATGCAAATGTATGATATTTTCATATGGCTGTATAGAGAATAAAAAAAAGCACTAACTGGTCATGCCATGCCATAAAAAGTATAGGTTGCCATTTAAAAAAACTGTCGATGACGTCATAGCTAAAACATATAACAATCGAAAAAAAAATGAAGAACGCCAAATTGTGACAAATAACTTGATAGGAAACTTTCGTTAGAAACTTTTTTTCGCAAAGTTATTATTTAAGGCTGTAGCATCGATGTTCCTTACTTTTTATTCACCCTGTATACATATTCCAATGGTTTTTCTATGATGTTTCGAAGTGATTGAATGTGGTTCAAAATACTATATTGTTTTCTAAAGCCGGCTTGTTCTGTATTATCAACGGTATTATGGTATAATTCAAAATCTGAGTTGTTTCCTTTTTTATGTAATAGTACTATTTTTGCATTATTCCAATGGCGTGGTATGTTCCGTTCTCCAAGACATTTATTGAGCAACAATTTAATCTTCTGTATTATTATGTCTCTGCCGTACTTTATTAGTTCGAGAATTATTTCGTCTTCTCCTGAGGCTCGATTTAATTTAATTTCTTCTATTGCCCTTTTTATTTCGTCTCTTTCGATGGGTTGTATTTCCTCTGATTCGATGTTGACAATTTGTTTTCTTTGTGTTATGTCTAGTTGTTTCACTTTATAGTTCTTGACAAAAATCTTTCGCTACTTGTGTAATTTATTTTCTGCCTCGTATTATTGTACCATCGTCCTTTTCTAGTTGATTGATGATATTTATATTTTATTATCTTCGATTCGTTCTATTAATTCCTCTGTTTTCTTCCGTATGTCATCTTCGATGTTCTTACGTGCAGTTTTGTTTAATTCAATGTGTAAAACAAAATGCAGAAGATAAGTGGCTTTATATTTAATATATTATACGACGGGAAAAAGTCCAAATTTTGAAGAACAATTCAGAACGAATTAACTTAAGTCATAAAAATCCAATTAGGTGTCTTCAACGACATATTTAACAGCTATAAGTAAGATAGCTTTACGTATTCGAAAAATCACAAAGTATTTTTACTAGATGTTCCCATAACGTAATATTAATTAGGTTTCAACTTTTCAAAAAAAATCCTAATATGCTGGTCCTATCAATCAAACGCATTAAAGTTTATGGTAATTATATACAATACTAAATTAATTACCATGTAAGAATAAAACGAACAACTAACAACAAATCATAAACTACCAGTGTAATTGATTGCCCCTTGGGGAAATAGAAATAGGTAATATTTTCAGAAATTGTGCATGATAGTGGTAATAAACTGTAAATATTTCAAATATGTTTGGTACTAATTACGAGGTCAATTCCTTAAGTCTGCTATTTAAGGTTAATTAGAGTACCAACTTTTACTTTTTATATGTATATCTTAATTATTTGAAAATATCTTATTAAGCAATTCAGAGTGATGGTTTATTTATTATTAATATATGTTAATATTATTCGCTTTCCCTTAATAACGTAGATATTGTTGGATTCAACGTTGTTGTTATGCACATATCGTTGAAGCTAAGCATTGAATAACACTGGTCTGAACTAAATATTTCATCAAGCAAGCTTTTATTGGTCTGGGACTTCCATATTATGAAATACTTTAACAATTATATCACTACTTTATCGTTTGCTGTTTAAAAAATACGTTCGGATATTTTACCCACTTATAGATCTCATCATTACAAACAAGAAAGTCGTAATCAACATGAGTTGGAGAATCAACCGTTTTCGAGATATGGAATTTTTTTAAGAAAATAAATATTGCTTGTTATTCCAATAAGTTCCCCACCCATTAAAACAAATAGCCCTGTAAATAAAACATCTTAAATACAAATAATTAAAGTAGATGTTCTACTTGTCCTCCATTTCTACACATCCTTCGCATCTCCGTAAAAATGAACACAGCGTTCTTTCAGAGATTGCCGGATTCATACGAACATTCTGGCAGGCGTGTTCTATTCGTTCTCGCAATTCGTTTAAATTATTCGTAGGGCTTGAATAAACTAACGGCTTTAAATAGCCCCAAATACAACAGTCGAGTGGATTAGGGTCACGAGATCTAGGTGGCCACATAACTGAACCCCTCGCCTTATGTGCGGGAGCCCCATCGTACATCAACCACATATTCATTCTATGAATGAAGGATACATCTTCTAACAATAGTGTCAAGGCATTACGCAAGAAGTCAAGATACAATTGGCTAGTCAAACGGTTCCAAAGAAAAGAAGATCCTGTCGTATGGTCTCTAAAAACACCAAGCCAAACTTTAACTGAAAATCGTTGTTGATGATTCGATTCAATAATACGAGGGTTATCTGAAAACTAATGCACACATGCTTGGAGAGCGCGAACGAAATGACCTTCAGAAGCGCGCCAGGAGGCATGTGGAAATAATATTCCTCCTCAATACGCATGCGCAGATTTGAGGTAATTGCGTTCATCCAGTGTATTTAGAGCAGCGGAAATATGGAGACGTGTTCTAGTGCTATGTTAACGCGAGTTAAACAACGTGCTGTTATCCAATTTTTAACTGCCGAAAAAGTGACTCGTACTGAGATTCATCGTCGTTTAAAGGCTGTTTATGGTGACGATGCTGTTGATAGGTCTACTGTAAATCAATGGGTAATAAAATTTCGTGGTTGCGAGCCTGGAAAATTCATAATTGTTGATGAAACACGCAGCGGACGTCCGATCACTGCCACAGACGATAAACATCGCAAACTCGTCGACGATTTGATTCAAAATGACCGGCAAATCACTCAAAGGCGTATCGCAAACCATATTTCCACACCCTGTTATTCCCCCGATCTTGCGCCTTGCGATTTTTATTTTTTTCCTCTACCTCAAGGGTAATCATTACACCTCGGATGATGAGGTGAAGGCAGCTGTGAAGTCCTGGATTCAAGAAAAGTCGGAAGAATTTTTCAATGACGGAATGAGAAAACTTGTTACACGTTGAGAGAAATGTGTTAGCCTTAACGGTGACTATGCTGAAAAATAAATATATGATTTAGAAATTTAAGAATTGTACTTTAATGTACATTTTGCCCGATCTTGCTATTTGTTTTTGTTCGCCCTCTACAAACATGTGTGCATTCGTTTTCAGCCTACCCTCGTAGCATGAGGGTTTTTCTCTGACCAAACATGGCTGTTGTACAAATTAAAAATGCCATTTCTTGTGAAACTAGCTTCGTCAGTAAATAAGACTTCACTAACAAAGTTTGCGTTTTCCACAACTTTTGTCAGTGCCCATCGGCAAAACACCAGACGTGCAGCATAATGGGGCACAATAAGAGCCTGTACCCTTTAAATATGGTAAGGGTACAATTGCTCCTCACGTAACATTCTCCAAATTAGGAAAGCATTAATATTTGTTTGGGCAGAAGTCTTCTAGTATTACTGGTACCTGGATTTTCTTAAATCCTCCTTAAAATGTTAAGTTCCGCTTCCACCGTTTTTTGATTTAAATGCGCCAACTTTCTATAAACGTTGATGCAAATTTGTAAAAAAATTTGTCACACGGAAGTGCCCGGTTCGGAAATGCTTCGACATACAAGCGACGTGCCTCATAAGAATTACCATTGGCCCTACTATACATGAAATGCATATCTGGCATTTCCGCGTTGGTATACATATTCCAACAACAACAATAACAATATTGACATTTACAAAAACCAAACAAATTTTGTTTTATCCACTTCCATAGCAGACGTGATAAATACGATTCTGCACTCCTACTCTGCGTAAATAATGTGGCTGTATCTTGAAAACGGTTGATTTTTGAACTCATATTTAATGCGACTTTTTTGTTTGTATTGATGAGATCTATAAGTGGGTAAAATATTCGAACTTAGTTTTAAACACCCTGTATAAGGAACTACCAATTACTCTCTATTAACAAAATATACAGCATAAATACATCTCAAAATCTTTCCTCGAAATTGTCATTAGTTGTTGTTTTAGCAACTGCCAGCTTCCGGGCTTATTAACGTCTTTTAAAGTTTTTCCAAAATTGTAGGTAGCACATACAGTAATGTTAAATAAAATACATTGTCGTAATTGACCCGAATAGGAACTGTCTATAACCTGCTTAACGAACAGTGTTAACCAGTGTTACAAAAAATTATACAACCATCAAATCTGTTTTAGCTTTTTTGTGTTTAAATAATAACATTAAATACGCCAATATTTTCTATTTTTTTTCCGCAAAAATAAAATTCTAAAAACTAAATATTGATCTTATATAACGCTATTCTCTTAAATATTTATATTCTACCCAGGGCTAGATTATTTTTTTGATATATTAATAAGCCAATATTGTTTTTAAAACAATATATCGATTATCAATATTATATTGATTATTTATATATTATAGACTGTGTATGTGTTACCAATATTTGTATATATATCATTTATTTACAGGTTTTTTATTTATTATAACTACTTTAACGATTATCAATTGTTGGTAATTTGTAAATAATAAAATGTTTTTTTAATAATTAGTATAAGGAAACTTCTTTATGATAAAATTAAAAAATAAATCTTCTCTGAGTTCTTTATCTCTTATGAGATGTAGCGATTTTCACTCCTAAGTCTGTGTTGCGCGTTTTTAAAGTACCACAGACATAGAGGACCTGCAGCTTAACGTGGACTTCAGACTACGGAAAAAGTTTACTAAACAGTATACCTCGCTGGTTTTTTATTGGGTTGTGAGGGCGAATGGTTGTTAAAATCTGATGTTCCGATACTGGTAATTGAACTGACCTCTAGCCTACACCAGCCGCAAGAGAATGAAGACAATCAGTTATTTATCTTAAATAATCTACAACTAAAACGTTATTATCTATTTTGCTGTAACAACTGTTAGTTATAACTTGTAAGTTATGTATTAAGAATGTGGAGAATAATGGAAGTATAAAAAAATATACATACAGTTTAAAGAACCACAGTAGCCGTTATTGTTGCTGTGGTATCAATACTTAATTTATCTTACAACCACTAGAGTTGCTGATGATGTATTGGAATGGATTCTGTTCATTTTAACAATATTTCGATAATCAATCTAATTTCCACATTTCATTGATATTTCGATTATGGATATTATTTCACTAAGTTGGTATTTCGGTTATCAATATTTTATTGGTGTATCGAATATCAAAATTTCAATATATCGACTATGCACTTTTTGGTAATTAAGACGTCATAAAAAACAAGTAGGTAGATACTAGTAGTTCCCGAGACCCTTCATTTATGTAACAACTGTATCCTAATATCTATCTTATAAGTTTGCAGAGTTCACACTTTACTGAATGTCTGTCTGTCAACAAACAAATTTAAATAGTTACAACAAAATCACGTAAAATTGCATATAGGTGTAGTAGGTAATAGGAGGGGCGTAGAAATTTAAGCAGGATGTTTTAACTTTCTAACTTATAATAACGAATGGTATTCAAATTTACTTCGGAATAATCAAGATACATATGTAGACAACAGATACCAAACATTGTATTTTGTCTGCGTAAACACTGAAAGTTGTGTCGAACATGCCTTCAAGTAATGTACCCGGTAACCGGTCTCGGTGGTCTAGTGGTTAACGCACTTGCCAATAGACCCAAGGGGCGCGGGTTGGAATTCGACCGAGGTCGGTGAAGTTCTTCTGGTGGGAACAAATCTGACGTGCATCTTTTGGTCCCCTACCACTCCGATATGTTAAAAATCACTACTGGAGTTGGGATTACCTCAGATAGGCAATATTCATAATATGTAGGGGGTTGAGTACAAAGACATGCTTGGAAAACTGCGTGCTACATCTTGCTGGATCACAATACAGATGTACCCAATAATGTTGCACAAGGAACTATTATTCAATTTTTATGAGTTAATGAGCTTATTCGGGAAAATTGGCGGATAACAATTCGCGGATGGGTCGATATGGTGAAGATGATTAGTGTTCAGGTTATCATTCACAAAAAGTTTAAATATCACAAATTTAGTGTACGGTGGGTTCTATCAGACCTATCTGACGAACAAAGGTAGAATCTGATTCAAGTATCACAAGAACTTCTTCAACGTTTTGAAATTGAAGGAGAAGATTTTTTTAAACTAATCATTACGTCTCAAAAAGTAAACAGGCTAGCATGGAGACGCACCATCCAAATTCCCTACAGTTTATAAAATTCAAACCGTACCGCCAGTAGGCAACTACTGTATTCTGGGGTATGTACGGTCCAATTTTAGTAAATTTCTTAATTGATCGGAAAACTGTAAATGTAGAACAGTGAACTTAAATCAGAAAGTCTGTAAAAACCAAACGACGCGAGCTACTGAGCAAAGGCATCATTCTTTTTCTTGATAATGCTCGGCCACATGTAGCCCGCTTAACTCAAGAAACGGTGAAAAATTAGAATAGGTGCGGGGGAGCCCGTTAAGTTTTTACAAACGACCACTAGATGGCGCTATTAATAAGTCTCATTACTATTTTCGTAAAATTGGACATTTGTTGTTATGAAAACAGTGGCAGCTTAGAAATTGACCGAGTAGTTTGTTCACAGTGAGCGTTTAAAAAAAGCAATTTTGAAAAATGGAAATTTCACGTAAAGGTTTTCGTTGGATGATTTTTTAGGATTTTAGTGAAGGCCTAACTCTACAACAATTCATAAAATCGCTTCCTTCAACTTTTGGTAATGAAGCACCATCAGAAAAGACTGTTTACAATTGGTTTGCAGAATTTCGTCGTGGTCGTGCGTCCTTCAGTGATGAATTTCGTTAAAGTCGACCAAAATCGGTTGTTATTCCAAAAAACATCGATGCTGTGCGCAACATGATTGAAGAAGATCGGCATATGACTTACAGTGAGATAGAGGCATCCTTAGACATATCGAAGACTGCAGTACATTCGATTTTGCGTGAACATTTAGCTGTGAAAAAGATCTGTTCCCGATGGATTCCGTATAATTTGACCGAAGCTCAAAAAAAGGCTCGTGTTAATTGGTGTAAGGAAATGCTCAAAAAATTCGATCGAGGAACTGCAAAATCCGTCTACAACATCGTAACAGGTGACGAAACTTAGATATATTCGTATGAACCGGAAACTAACCAACCATCCACTGTTTGGGTGTTCGTAGATGAACCGAATCCCACAAAAGCTGTTCGTTCCAGAAGCACTTCTAGGAAAATCATCGCTTGTTTCTTCGGTTGTACTGGACATGTCGCAACCATTCCTTTAGAGGATCGAAGAACAGTTAACGCTGAGTGGTACACAAGAATTTAGTTGCCAGAAGATATCGGCGGAATCAGGAATCACAACCGGAAACGTCCCATCATTCTTCATCATGACAATGCCAGCTCTCATACAGCACGCCAAACAATTGATTATTTGAAGGAGAAAAACATTGTTTTGTCTCCATAGTTGTTTGATTAGATGACATATATGTGTTTGTGTCTGCTGTCCTCCATATTTTAGCAGTTCTGCCTCGATCTCGTCTTCCCCCGATGCTTTGCCGTTTTTTAGTTTTCTTATTTCTGCCTATATTTCTTCGTCTGCGGGGCAATGCCCTTCTACTTGTTCAGGCTGTATTTCTTTCTTTCGCATTTCTGCTTCTTCTGTAAATAAAATTGTTTGAAAGTGTTTTTTTTTCCATATGACACCCATCTTTCGTGGGTCATTCTCTATTTTGCCGGTTTTGTCTTTTATTTCTCTGGTTATAGCTGTTTTCCTATTGCGCTGGAGTCTAATTTTTATGTAAAATTGTTTTAAGTTGAAGTTTCTACCTTCTTGCTCTATCTCTTTTAATTTCTTATATATCCAATCATTCCTTTCCTTCTTGTATATTGCGTTTGCTGCATTTCTTTTTATTTCATATTCGGTTCTGTTTCGTTCATTCTTTCCTTCAATCGATTTGATTTTTCCTAGGTTTTTTTTGTTTTCTGTCCTCTTCACATTCCTGATCGCACCATTCCTTATTAGGTCAGGAAATTGTAGGTTTTTCAATATTTTCTCTGCTGCTTTTACCATATTATGTTGTCTCTCATTTCTTTCCATATTTCCTCTATGTTCGTTGTGTCTTTTTTGTGCCTTTTTTGTGTTAGTTTCTTCTAGTTTTCTCCTAACTTCATCCTTTTGTAGTTGCTCCACGTCCCATTTTTTATGGTTCTTGTTGGCTTTGTACTGTCTCTGTAGATCTACCTTTCTTATCTTTGCTACTACTGGGTAGTGATCTGTTTCGGGCTGTGCTCCTCTGTATGTTCTTGTGTCTACTAGCTTTCTGCTGATGTCTTTGTGGCCATTATATGATCGATTCGATTTTCCAATATCTCCTCCCGGATGTCTCCATGTAATTTTGTGTTCTGGGGTGTTCGAATTTTGTTGATTGGAGGGTCATTTTCAGTGATCCTGCTAGTTGTATGAGTCTGTGCCCGTTATCATTTGTTTCATTGTGTATTATTCCTTTCCCATTTCCTGTCACTTCGCTTAGATAAGGCTCTTTCCCTATTTGCGCATTCACATATCCCAATATTATTACTTCGTCATTTCTGGGTAAGTCCTCACAAATTTTGTTTAGCTTTTCGTAAAATTAGTCTTTCACCGTGTGTTCTGCCAATTCTGTAGGCGCGTATATGTTAACTATCGAGACAAAATTGGTGTTAAACTTCAGTCGGAGTACTGCTATTCTTCCGTCTACTGGTTTGCACTCTATTATGTTATTTACTAACTTCTTTCCTATGTAAAACCAACACCGTTACTCCCTGTTTTTTCTTCTCCACTGTACATAAACGTATATCTGTCTTTTATTATCTCGCCTACTCCTTCCCACCTCGTTTCCTGTATATCCGTTATGTCTGTGTTGTATTTATCTAATTCCTCCGCTATCTCCTCCATTTTACTTGTCCTTAACATTGTATTAATGTTCCAAGTTGCAATTTGTATTTGGTTTTTATTTTTATTTTTCTTTTTTCTTCTTGTTTTTTTGTTTTGCATTTGTGTTTATGGCCTTATTTATTTTATCCCTTTCCATATCATTAACCTTGTTTATAGCTAGTTTTCCTCCGGTCGTCAATTGAAGCCGTCCCAAATCTACGTTTACTAGTTTTTTGGGGGTCTACTCGTCTTTGTGATCTTGAGTAGCTTTCCCCGTAACTCTTCATCATCTTTATTCATCGGGGACCTCTGGCTCGAGGTTCTTCCTTTTTTTGTTCTCTGTAGAGTCATACGGATCGGCTACTTTTAGATCTCTTTCCTTGTCCTCTTGGCTGTGACTGATCCTCTCTTCCACGCCCTCTGCCAGATTCTCATATGTCCTTTTACCAGCGTGGTTATCGAGGTGCTTTAAGCTGTCTAGGGAGAACTTTTTCCCATTAATTATCAGTTTATTATATATTAATATGGCATGGTGGCCCATTTTTCTATATTGTTTCATAAAAATTACTAATTCCTTTCGTTGTTCCGTGATTTCTTTGAGAAATCCTCCTCGAAATAGATTTTGGTGCCCTTTAAATTTTTTGTAGAATTTAAAATTTCATTCTTTTTGTTCCAGCTTGTTAATTCTATCAGTATTGGTCTTCTAGCTCCTGTTTGCTCTCTTCCTAATCTTCTTATCTGTGTTAACTCCTCTTCGATGTTTAAGGATAAGCCCATATCTCTTAGGATTACTCTTACTTTTTCTTTTATTTGTAAGTTCTTCTCTTCTTTTTGCTCCTCCACTCCATGTATAATTATTTTATTCTTTCTAATTTCCTTCTCTAAATTTTCAATTCTTCTTCTCGCTTCATTGCTTGTAAAAAGTTACAAAACACAATTGTAAATTTTTGTGGTCATAAATGGAAAACTAATTAATAGTCAAGCTCTGCAAATGAAAAAATATTATTCTGAACATTTCCAAATACGTGGCAAAACAGTATTTAACAGATGGAAAAGGAGAATGCAATTAGAGTCGTTGCACAGAGTATAGGTACAAAATACAAGGTTAATTAAACAATAATATGTGAGATTCGGTAATAATTGTATTTGTTGACAAGATCAGCAATATATTATATTGTATATTGAAAAAATCTAAATATACACGTACACAAACTCATACAAAAATCTTCAAAAATAATAGTAGAAAGATGTAAACTATACTACCAGAAATAAAGGTATTAAATAGAAAAGCAGTAAAATGATAAATAAATACGCCTATATACAATAGTCGAATAATTATTGTCTATTGCCCTAAGGATGTTTATTAATTCTCTAGCCTAGAATAAAATGAAAAAACTTACATTTTTGTTAGAACATTTGTTAAACCTTTCTTCGGAGCATTCTTATATTTATAACTCAATCTTCAACTTCAATTTCATTAGAACAATTCATGTTACAATTTCGGGATAGTACTAATGTACTTGTGTATCAGCAACCAATCGCACTGTGATGCTTGGTCTCCTGTAACTATTATTTTTCTTCTTCGTTACTGCATTACCCGATGTTGGCAACCATTATAGCAAATCTGCTTCTGTCTTAAATGGTATGTATGACAAATCATGCGTGTTGTGGGCGTTGTGGCTATTCCATTCTTTGATGATCATTTATAGATTTAAAAATAGATTACATAGATCTCTCTGAGAAGTAGTGCTAATACCAGGCTGTTTTCTAGGAACCAAAATTGCTCTTAGTGAAGAAATTTACTTACACCCCTATAAAAATCACGAAAATTGTCAAAAACAAATATTGAGAATAACATTGCTAGTATTGAATATAACCTTTTCATGCCACTGTAAATGTTTGGCTAACAATTTAATCAAATAGTAATTTATATTAACAAAATTGCCAGAATATTAATGCAACGGGTAACAGTTCATCTTATTTGGATAAAATAAAACTGCAAATATTACATAATATAATTCATTCTTATTATCTACAGGCACCCTTTAACATAAATATAGTACTTTAACATCTTTTTTGAAAAGAAGCCTTGAATCTGCATTTAGTCTGTAGTACTTGATAGTCAATACATTTTCCGTAACATTATTCGTATTCTTCTCTCTACAGATGATCGACCCAATCCAACATACATATAGTACTACTTTTTCTTTAGTCTAATTAAATTGTTCAATGTTGTTGTCGTCTGACAATACTAAATCAAACCCTAATGTACTTAAATTTTAAGTAAGATGTTTTCCAATATCAAGACACCAGATTTGTTACTTATTTTAAGTGAAATCCGTGGAAATAAAGTTGCAACCCGCATTTCATACATCAGGCGCTATCCAACTAGAGGCTCACCTTCTGAAAAATCACCTAGACGTCTTAAAACTTCTTTCAGTAATAAAACTAAATTTGTTAATTCCAGAAGATGTAGTCCCAGAGGGATTAGGAATTCTTAAAATTAACTAGCAGTGTTAGAGGCAATGAATGAGAATCCCCATGTAAGTCAGAGAGATCTATCTAAGTACATTATAGGTTTTAGTAGAACTTCAGTTAGAAGAATTCCGAAATCAGAAATATTTAATCCCTATCACGTTACTTTGGTGCATGAACTGCATGAAAATGACTATAGTTCGTTTGAAAATGGGGTGGAAAAAATGAGGCAACCAAACATACATCTACAGCAGTTTGCTAGATGCTCCTTTGTAATTTTAATAAATAATTATTTAAGCCAGCCCTGACTTAAGTAAATGTCAAAGAAATAAAACACTTGGCTGATTTATCTAGTTTACATATCAAGAACCTATTTGCAACTTTAGAATATGGATGGTGAATATATTAAATGCTCAAGCAAAGTGCCTCTATCAGTAGCAGAAAAAAGTTTAATTATGAATATTTACAAACATGTAATAAATGACCATCCCACCCAGAAAAAAGAAATTGCCATTAAGCTAGCTGCAAACATCGCAGGTATTAAGTTTGTGTTAAGACATGCCATATAACATTCCATATTATTATTTACAGGTTTTTCAAAATCAACAATATACAATATTTTGCAAGAACATAAAAATCGTGGACAGTTGACCAAATCCAAAACATCCACAGGAAGACCAGAAATTATAATAGAGGAATCTGTGGAATGTGCTATTCGTCGCATTGTTCATTGCTTTTTCCTTTCAAATGAATCGCCAACTTTAAATAAAATATTAGCGGTTGTTCGAACGTTAAGATTTGCCACACATAACACGTTCCATGTCGTTCAAAATTATGAGGAAATTGAATTTTAAGTATGCAAAGAGAAACAGGAAGAACTTTCTAATAGACCGTAAAGATATGGAGAAGCAGTTACCTACGATCCATCAATTTATATCAACAAGAAAATAGAAAAATTTATTATCTTGACGAAACGTGGCTTAACGAAGGTCACAGCCAAAACAAGGTTTGGCACGACGATGGTATAAGAAGCCATAGGGAGGCCTTTATTAAACAGCTTTCTACTGGGCCGTACGGCAAAGGACGTAGGTTAATAATAACCCATATAGGCAGTGATTCGGAATTATTAGAGGGAGGTTTGCTGTTATTTGAATCAAAAAGTAATCGGAATTACCATCAAGAGATGAACTCTAAAACATTGGAGGATTGGTTTGAGAAAATCCTGCATTTACTGGAACCAAATTGCGTAATTGTTTTAGACAACGCTTCGTAACATAGTCGTCGCGAAGAAACTGTACCTACAGCAGCATGGCGAAAAGAAGATATTCAAAAATACCATATAGAATTTTTTTACTAGATAAACAGTTATCTCTTTTACATATTTAAATTGACCAGCTTCAAATCCTGACGAATCTATTACACAACCATGCCTATATTTATAAAAATTGTATACGTTTTGAATTGTTTAATTTATTTATACCTAGTATACTGTACTTGCTTTACCTTTTCTCGTTATATGTATTTCGTTAATAAATTGTTATATTGGTTTAATATATGTTCTGTTAATTTTCTTTGTAGATTAAGTTAGAAGCCCGATTTCGTAATGTATAATATTTAGTTTAAATAACGAGCTACATAACCAATTAATAACCAACATAACCTGTAATATAAAAAACGACAAAATAGCTTCAACTGAATAACTGCTTCTTGGATTAGTATTTATTAAAAACAAAAGTTATAATCTAGGTAACTAAGACATCTGTATGATTGGCTGCCTAATTTTTTCTACCCCATTTTCAAACAAACTATAGAGAAAACTGCAAGTTTTGAATTACTTTCAGAATAAATTTTTTCTGAATTTACATTTTTCAAATTGTGTATTGTTTAACGATGAGGCAAAATTCTCAAGCAATGGTTATGTGAATTAACATAACTCATACTATTAAGCACAAGAGAACCGTCAATGGATACGTTTTACGCATTTTCAAAGAGTTATTTCTACTGTTTTTTAACGTGCAACTAATATTTACAATCTGTCTCTATAAACAATTAGTAAATTGATTGATGTTAATTAAATGACATATAAGCATATCCTTTCAGTAAAGGATTCCTACTTAATTCTACTTGTTTTAACGCTATCTACGACAGCATGTAAACTAGGGTAATTCCGGGATAGAAGGCCATAGGGAAGAGATGGCCTTAGTTAAAAATTCCTAGACCCAAGTTTAGATGGCAGTAGTTGTGCAATACAGTTGTGATCTCTAAGCTGTACGTTATGTTTGTAGCTGCGGCGTGCACCAAAACATTAAGAAAGGTAGGAAAAATGCGTTATTTGTTTATAACTTAAAACTTTAACAGCAATTTGCATATCTAACCGGTTTATATTTTATGTAGCTTTTTTTTCAATATTCTTGTTTAATGTCAAATGGTGTTTGGGATATCTCACAGACACTCTAACCTCAAACTGCGATTGCACAGCATAGTTTGTGTTTCGCCCTTGGGTGGGCCATTTCTCCCGGAAGATCGGGAAAGGTGGTCATACATCTAAACGTATTTTTTAAACCAATTTTCTGTTTTATGGGAAAGTAAAGCAAAAACGCCTTTTTGTCCAGATACCTAACACATACAAAAGAAAGTTAGTGGGGAGCCGTGGAACTTGGCAAGAACAAGACTTAGTGAACCGTTCGAACTGCAGGTGTCCGTTAGACACGCGTCCATCGAATTTAATATTCCTAAGAAAACTTTAGAGCGAAAATTCGCCAGGAAACCATGAGAAAAGTAGCATGAGTCCTAGTAGTGATTTTGGTAAAGCCAACGAGGAAAGACTATTGCGCCATATACTGAGAATGCAAAAGCGGCGATTTTCCATTAACTATTTTTGAGATCAATCGCTTAGCAATTTGCTGTGCAACTTAACATTAAGCATCGTTTTAACACTGATACTGAGAAGGCTGGTTATGATTGACTGAGTTTATTTCTTTCTAGACATCCCCAAATAAGCATACGCAAGTCTGAAGGTGTATGCCTCGCCCGCATAAACTCGATGAACCGTGAAGAAGTAGAATACTACTGCAGTTTGGTTTAGGAGATAATGGGGGAGCACGAACTGTTTGATAAACCAGGTAGTGTTTATAACATCGATGAAACGTGGTTGCAGTTAAACAATCGCCCTAATAAAGTAGTAGCAGCTAAAGGATCTAAAGCTGTATCTACCATTACTTCGACAGAAAAAGGCGAAACAATTACTCTAATAGTCTGTTGCAGAGGGCAGTTTTCTTCCTCCAACTGTTATAATGAAAGGGAAAAATAAGAAGAAGAAGTGGGAAGATGGATTTCCTCAGGATCTGGCCTTTACATGTCGCAGAAATGTGCCTACGTAAATGCAACACTCTTCCTAAAATGGTTGCGTGAACATTTTATCCCAAGGAAACCAATGGGGATGGACATTCGTCTCACGTAAATTTTGTAGAAATGTTAGAATTTGTCGATTCCAACGACATAGTGCTGTGTTGTTTGCCAAGTCACACGAAATATTTCCTGCAGCTCTTGGACAGAAGTTTTTTTTAATTCTTAAAAGCACATTATTACGAGGCCTGTCGCGTTTGGCTAATAAACCATCCTGGTAGGCGTTTGACGAGATTACAGTTTGGCGAATTAGTGAGTGCCTGTTGGGGCAAAGTTGCAACAGTCCAGAATGCAGTCTCTGGATTTAGGGTTACAGGATTAAAGCTATTAGACCGCGAAGTGGAACCAAATTATGCATTTGCTCCCATCGAAGTTGCTGGATATTCCAATATCGACCGCTCTTCGCAACCACCAACACGGGAAGAAACACCTTCCAAAATTTTTGCTGAGCTGTCACCCATCCCATCTGATAAAGTAAGTGCTGTGAGAAAGCGGGCGAAACAACTGGCAACGATTCTTATGTCACTAGATCGTCAGAATCAGTGAAAGAATGAGAACGGAAGCGACAGGAAAAGGAAGACAAGCGGATAACGGCTCAAAAAAAGACGAGAAGGAAGAAGGGGCTTCCTCCTTTTTCAAGTAGTGAAAAAGAAATTGAATTGGAGAGTGACGATTCTGTAACTGATGAGTTCAATGAAAATGAGTGCATAGCTTGTGGAGAAAACTATAGCCAAACAAAGCAGAAAGTAAACCGAATAAAATGTATAAAATGTGTACGTCATATAATAACTACTGTCGAACGTTTAGGAGGCTTACTGACAAAGAAAAAGGTAAAGAAAACAAACTGTAAGCCTATGGCTATTTTCTTCGGTCAGTTAGGGAGAGATGGGCATAGGTACGTTTTCATATATATATATACTTTTTTGTAGTTCAATGTTACATTATATTTCAAGTTTAATTGGAGTTTATTTTGTGTTGAAGTTTGACGTTCATTAGAAAATAATGAAGAGAGTTGTGTTCAATATTAAAAGTGTTATACCATTTTGTAAAAGCTATGGCCATCTATCCCGGAATTACCCTATAATGTTCTAAACTGCAATGTATAAAATCACTAAAATGGGTTTGGCAAGTCTTGAGGATTATAACTCATAAGTTTGTATGCCGTGCCACTATTGTCTAGAACAGTGGTTCCCAAACTTCTTTGAAGCACGACCCCCTTTCGGCCAAAATTTTTCTCGCCACACCCTTCTTGTTGTACTCAACTTCATTCAGAATCAGCTGCTAGACGGCCAACATACGCCATCTATTACCAAGTAGTTATTTATTTGTTCTCCGTGTTTCCGGAAATTTCCACCATATTCGGGAGGGTAATAGATGGTACTGGAATAATCTCGAAAATCAATTTTGCTTTATATAAGCAGCGGATCGCGATGAAATTAGTCATCATATGCGTACTTTGTCGAGAAGTGTTGTCAAAAGAAAGTATGAGCCATCCAAGTTATTTCGACATTTAAATACCAAACACCCAGACAGAAAAAAAGCCTGCGGAAAGAAAGCTAAACTCTCTCCACAAAGAGAAAATCACTTTTACATCAGCAACCACTACTAATGAAAAATTTGTATTTTGCATTAAGAAAACTAATAAGCCACCTACATTTGCTGAAGATCCAATTTTACCAGCAACTGTTGAAATGGTGCAAATATCGGTTGGTGAAAAAGAGGCTGAAATGCTGAAAGCAATATCCCCTCTAATAATACTATGCAAAGAAGAATATATGACATGGCAGAAGATATTCGAACACAAATCCACGGATATTTCTGTGTGTGCCTAATTTATAGCATTTGTAAGATACAAGATGGACATGCTATTACAGAAGATATTTTGTTTTGTACTTCATTAGACGTCGATACCACCGAAAAATGTTTATTTCAGACTTTCATGCAAAGTACTAATAAGTACGAGATTGACCGGACAAAATGCGTTGCTATATGCACCGATGGCGCCAAGGCTACCACCAGGTTATCGATCCGGTCTTTTTATCCGATTAAAAGAAATAATACCAACTGCTACATGGTTACACAGTTTTTTATATCGAGAAGCTCTTGCATCAAAACCTTTACCTTCTAAAATGGGATGTGTTTTAAAAAATATCATTAAAGTGGTAAGTTCCGTCAAGGGAAATGCATTGCAGACTCGTATTTTTCGAAAAATTTATGAAGACATCGGTTCTTTATACGCAAATCTTCTTTATCACGAGGAAGTAAGATGGTTTTCGAAGGGTGACTTCTTGAAAAAGATTTCCAGTTAATAACGGAACTTCGGATGTACCTGCAATATGAGAACGCGGAATATGAAAACATATTTTCCAATTCCCTTTAGCTTCTTAGGTTGGCTTTCCTTGTTGATATTTTCGAGCACTTAAACACTGTGAATAGCAGTTTGCAAGGCCGCTATATTAATAAAATAACAGCAACGGACAAAATTAACGGATTTAAAAAGGAACTTGATTTGTGGTCTACTTCAATTGGAAGAATAAGTTTGTTTCACAACAGTGCGTTCAATAATTCATAGAAGACTTAGTTAAGGTGGGTCTAGGACGTTTCGCCGCCGCCGTTTCGCCACCGTCGTTTCGCCGCCGCCGTTTCGCCGCCAGGCCGTTTCGCCACCGGACCAGTTCGCCGCCAGGACAATTTTAATTTTTTGAATAAACTATACACCTATGATTATGAAGCTTTCTCGGAGCAAAGGAATAGTAATAAATAATGAAACATTTTCAAGATAAGAATTTATACATTATTATTATATTTTTATATATATTATTTTACATCATATTACATTTTCAAGTAACAGTAAATTAAAATAAGAACACTTTATTGATGAAATTGATAATTGTGGGCTATTGAACGCAAATATTCCAAAGTTGTTCTATTATTAACATCCCTTACAATTCTTAAAATTCTATCGTCAGTTAAACGAAATTTCAACAATTTCTGAGGGGGAAGTTGTCCGGCTATTAATTGTTCCATATACACGTCGCGACCCTTCTGAATTTTTCTTAATCCATCAATGAATTTCCATATGGATGGATGATCTACACCTAACTCAGTTTGCAGGCGAAGATGAGCAGCCTCCGCATGATTGTTTGTACGATCATCTGCAGTTAGGGTACGTTCGTAGA
Source organism: Limonius californicus (assembly GCA_014611495.1). NCBI lineage: Eukaryota > Metazoa > Arthropoda > Insecta > Coleoptera > Elateridae > Limonius > Limonius californicus. The sequence continues at coordinate 40,032 of JABXWE010005694.1, forward strand.
CATTCCATACATCAGGGGGAAACATTGGATTCCTTCTTGCAGTTCCTCGACGGTTCGGTCGTCCAACATAATTGTCCTCCAACCAGTCCAGCAAAGGTGAAAGGTCGTTGGGTAGATCTCCCGCCAGAACGTCGATAGCTTCGTCCAAATTTGGTATTGGCACGAACACTAAAGCGATTACCTATAATCGGAAAAAAACATTTTATTTACAACTATTTTCTTTATTACAATAATAGTAATTCTTACCATTTTTGCTTTGAGGGCAAACTCAGGATTGTTGTTGTATTCGTGCACAAGCGACAGCCGGGCTAAATGCTTTCTCATATTTTGAGAAAGGTGAAAAAAGCATCCTTTTATAATTGTATCGGGGAAGCATTCCCTAATGGCTGATATAGCACCTTGCTCAAAATCGCAGTTTATCCCAGATGGTGCTACATTTGGCAGCTTTTCTTTGAGCATATTAAACATTCGCCGGTAAGTAGCTCCTTGCTTGTTCGGGAGCAACGCGTAGACTATTGGGTGCACTCCATCGAACTTCTTCGCCATAATAACGTAAACTTGACTGAATATTTTAGGAGATATTTTGAAGGTGCCATCTACGTACCAGGTATTTGACGTGGATAAATATTGTAGCCAATCTTCTCTACCAAAAATTAGAATTCTGTCCGGTCCAGGTCCTGAAACACACAGCAAAAATTGTATTGTAACTCCAGCTTGAGGCACGTATTGTTGGTATAACTCTGGTATAATCAGCTCTTGTAGGTTCGCGGGGTCTGCTGGAACGGCGTTTATTTCATTACGTTTTCTCCTGATAATTTTTTTTAACGCTGAATTATTCGGTAGGGTAGCTTGGGAGGTTTGTGTCAAATCCGCTATGCACTCATTAATTACTCGGCTGGTAGGTTCAACAGTTTCCTCTGCTCGAATTTTTATTTTGGTTAAAACTGTCTTCACTTCCACATTGGCTGCCGATGCGTCATGAGAGTGTACATTCACTTTCTTAATCACTTCTTCGTTAAACGTGTGAATTCGAGCGTTACACCTGCCCCGTTCTTCACACCGCCAGAATTTTAAATTTTCATCTCTTGCACTTATTTTATCAAATACATAAACAAAACCACTGTGCGAAAACTTTTCACAGCCGCGCTTACTTAAAATTTGGGATGCCATTTTCAAGACAAAATTTGGGATGCCGTTTTCAAGAAAGCGTATCGCAGCAAGTACAGAAAGCAACTAAATTAAAAATTGTAAATAGCAACCCTTAAATAGCATTTAGATATTTTCTCTGCCAATAACATCCCTTTTCAAATATTAACAAACAAGAAACAACTTAATGATAAGTCCTAGAAAGTTGTTTAAGTTACTTAGGTACCTGTGATTTCTAACCTCGGACAAGTGGCAAGTAACTTAAAAGATAAAGATTACAGTTTATACACAGTATTTCAGTAATTAGTACTTGTTTCTGTTTGTTGTTTATGAAAGTTACTTCTGGAAATTTTCTAATCATTTATTCCAATAGCTTGTAATAATGGACATGAAATCTCAGACTGCATTTATATTATTAACATTGTTTGATATTAGTAAATTTAGTTTTGACTTGAACAAATTAATATGTTAAATTTCTACGTTAAAATTTAGTAGTAATGATGAATACTAGGTATTCAATTTACAAAATTGTTTTGGCGGCGAACTGGGCCGGTGGCGAATCGGCCAGTGGCGAATCGGCTAGTGGCGAAACGGCGGCGGCGAAACGGCGGCGGCGAAACGTCCCATGCCGGTTAAGGTTGATAACATGAAACATTCTGGGTACGTGTTTATAGATACGCAAGTTAGTTTGCACAATTTGAAACAACAGCTCATTGACTATTTCACCAAAGAAATTCAAAACAGTTATGACAATCACGGACGGATACTGAATCCGATTGTAGACAATTCCGTTGAAAAAGCAGAAATATCGACAAACACGAAAGAAGAATTTATTGAAATATGTCGTGAGGGAATACAGAAACTAGAATTGTTTTCCCACAGCACAGATCAGTTTTGAACCAAAACAATGCAAAAATACCTCGAGGTTGCGGATAAAGCTATAGAATGTATAGAATGTTTCGTAGTATTTGTTACATCTTATGCGAATAAAGTTTCTCGTCTGTGACTACCGTCCTATTATTGTGTGTGTATCGAATATCGAGTCCAGATTTTAAAGGCTAGTTTTTGAAAAACAGTGGCATACATCGCATGCATTTTTTTTACTTATCTTTACAACTTGTTTGTATGTTTACAGTTATTTGTGTGCATTTGCATTTATTGAAAATTTTAATGTTTTAAGTTGCATTTATTTTGCTTACTTTGTGGAAGATAGAAATAAATGTCTTAAAAAGGCATTTTGTTTTATTTTAGAAATCCTCCCGCGATACCCTCTAACAGTATATCGCGACCCCCCTAGATTCACTACCAAGTAGATTTGGTGGGAGTCGCGCCATGGATGATATTTTTCATTAGCGAACTTCAATTCTTTTTCATATGAAGATCACGATTAATGGTTTCATTTGACACATACCACTGGGCTTTCGTTATGATATTTAGTGTCTTGAATTGAAATCTTTGCAGGATTTCTAAATTTGAGATGTTTTCCGTATTTCATAATTGCAAGCCGTACGTCCACATAACTTGCAGTACAGTTTTCTAGAACAGCAATTTGTTGTCCAGAGTAAATTTGGATTTCCTGCCAATCAAACACTGAAGTTTAGTAAGTTTAAGCCCAGCTGTTTGCATTTGGCGAAAATATGTTTTCTCTGTGTCAGCCGCCTATCCAAATAGATTCCTAGGTATTTCATACAAAGTGATTTTCTAAAAAGTCAATTGCAGTAGCCTATGGATTATCCCGTCTATATTAAGCTTTAGAATCTGACAATATGAAAATTGTAACAGAAAGAAAGAAATCTTGACGAAAAACCTGTAATTTACTTACCTTAATAAATTACAAATCAGTTGCAACTAAATACTTGTTCATTTTCACATTTTTTTGGGCCAAAATTTTTAACTACCTGAACTGTCACACAGTTTGACATACAGATAAATGTCATTCAAAGCTCATTACAGCTGACTGCAGACGGAATAGCTTTTTTTTTAAACTTGCTGCAATTGACTTTTTAAAAAATCACTTTGTATCTTCCGAATGAGGTAAATGTATGTTGTTCAGGGTGACAGGCGGACAAGTGTCTTTCCTAAGCGTGAAACTAACATGAACAGACTTTGTTTTGTTGGTTTTCATACGCCATTTTCTTAGTCAATTTTCTAGCGAATTTGTAGCGATTCTGTGATTTTCTGATGCGGTCACTGGTATATGCGTGTGAAGTTAAGTTGGCGATGTTATCCGTAAAAGTAGCGATTATAATTTGTCTTGTGATGGATATGTTTGATGAACACCGCAGATAGAGTTTAACACTTCCTTGCGAAACCGCAGACTTTATGGGATATAGGTTTATTCATTCGTTCTGGCACTTGAACTGAAAGTATTTGTCTGACAGCAAAACAATTTTGCCTGGTTAATTTTACGCACAATTCTGTGTACTTCTTCGGTGGCGGCATGTTCGTCACTGAAACCAAATTGGTGGTGAAAAATCAGTTTTAAGTAAAGGTTTCAGTCTATTGGGTAGAAGTTTTTCAAACATTTTTAACGTAATTAGTAACAATTTGATAGGATGGTATGACGCTACTTCCGTTGGTAATTTTGCTGGTTTTTGGATAGGGATTATTAAGGCAACCTTGAACTGCGAAGGAAAGTGGAACGTTAATAATAATAACAATAATATTACATTACAAATTTTTGTAATTAGTTTGCATCCTTTCTCAGGCAGTTCTTTCAAGATCTTACCTGTAATGAGGTCATATACAAGAGCATTCTTAGGATTTAAATCATTCTTGATTGTAGATCTGATTTCTTCTATTTTAAACATTTTGATTGGTAGAACTAATTAGTCTTGCAACATAAAGCTTTTCTTGAATCTCTTCTTTTTGAAGTAACACACTTGAGAATAGTTGGAGTATATATTCTTTGTGTTTTAGGTTTTCTCCTGTTTATTCTACGGACGACTATACCCAACTCTCTTTCCATCTCGTTGAGCGTCTTCCCACTGGTCTTCTTCCTAGGGGTTTTTGGACTCTGCTTATTTTAACCAGTCTGTCGTCTGATAAGCTATTGATATCTTCGTGCCATCTCTTCTTCAGTTCTTTGGATCATTTGACGACATCTTGTATTTTGCATGATAGAATATATCGACAAGTTTTAAATGAGGTGATTTACAGAACAGAAAAAACGAAGCGTGTACAGCAATTACACCTAACCCGCTTGCTCTATCTTAAAGTTCGTTTTTAAAATGAATTGGAAAACATACAGAAGTGGTAATTCTGAATATTTACAGATTTAAATAAAAGTTTGGTATTATTTTTTGTTGGCTTCCACTAGTTTTTACTATAGTACGGTTGTACCTTTGGGTGCTTTTCTTGTTACATTCTAACATAATTAATATTAGTAAAACTGTTTATTACTATGATCTATTTCTACACTATAAAGAATTCAATCATTAGAGTTGCTGTGGTACATGTATGTTGTATGGCGTCAACCACTTTTGAGGAGCGACAACGTAGCTAGCCCACCCTGTATAAGGTGCCTTATATGTATTTTAATATAAACTACAATAATTTTTGCACACGTTATAACGTGTGATTTCTGACACATAGTCTATATCAGGAGTGTATCCCATTACAGCGTTTGAACGGCATACTTCGAGTTCGATTCAAATATTTGATCTCATTTTTGTGATGTGCGCATCGATAGTAAATTTTCGGATTTTCGGACCGCAGTCAACTGTTGTAGGCAGAACGCTTTCTATTCTCAAGAGGTGCAGACTTGAATTTTTAATTAAGGTCGTTACGACTCGGATGGTATTCTAATTTGTGAATTTTCAAGTTATAAGGGGAAGTTTAAGCACGGTAGTGTGGTAGTAAATTTTTCCCTGGGAGTAATCCTAATTTAGTGCACTTTTGGAGAGTTTTTCTTCTGCCAATTTTACATCTTATGGCAAGCATATACCAGCCGGAAGAGTGGGAAAAAATCCGGAAACGGATCGCAATTATAACGACGTGGAAAATTTCAAGAGCTCGATAATCTCAGCCTAGAAATTCCAGTGCAGAACCGTCGGCTTGGCATGCGTAGCAGATGGTCGTATAGCGAGTACTTCGGATAAAGAAAACCTACGTTCAAGGTTTGTGAGTCCACTTTTTACCTTACCTGCGTTGGGTGATAAGTTCATGGAATTTCGAGAACTAGCCAACAACGAACAACGACAACTCGTTTAATTGCGTAGTCCTATTTATATTGAAATAAAATAAATATTCGACACAATTTTGTATTTAGTTAAATATTTTATTTGGAAAAATTCACGTTCATATTCAATTAACTTTTTGTACACTGAGAACTTGTTAAATGGTCTGCAGTTTACGAGGTTGAAAATTTCTGATTTAAAGATTCAAACAAAAGGGGGAATTTTGCGTAAAATTATAATTATCCGTGCGCATATACCATTTATTGGGGTAATTAATCTAGTTTTACGTATATGAGATCTCGCTATATCGTCGATTCTAGGCGGAAATTCGGTGGTTTGTTTAATATTGTAATATTGTAGAAGTGGAGTACGCTTTCTTAAATTTTAAATCGAGCTACGCGTTATTGCTTTCCCTGGAAATTTTGATTCAGCTGTTACAAATTAAATCAGAGACAGTAGCGTGCTGTGGTCCGTTCATTTTAAATTTGAATGTGAATTTATATACATATATATATATATATATATATATATATATATA
>JABXWE010005696.1:0-23584 GCA_014611495.1 Limonius californicus
CGTGATTCTTGTCCGTTCACTACCGGGGTTTGTACCCGAATTGTGCCAAGAGATACGATCTCCTTTATCTCTCGCTGTCATAGTGAAACCGTACCTGATACCGTACTGACTCCCGCAGAGGTACTGTATTGCTACCGTATTTGCTACCGTTTGCTACCGTATTTGCTACCGTATTGCTATCATATCTGTTACCGTTTGCTACAGTATTTGCTACCGTATTGCTATCATATCTGCTACCGTTTGCTACCGTATTTACTACTGTATTTGCTACCGTATTGCTACCGTATTTACTACTGTATTGCTACCGTATTTGCTACCGTATTTTGCTACCGTTTTGCTTCCGTTTTGCTACTGTATTTGCTACTGTCCAATTGTTAATGTTATTGCATTATACCTGTTTATGTGAAACCCTGTATTGTTTAATTCATCCAATACATGTATTAAACCATTCCTGCTTTAATTATTTCACGATGTAGTAAAATAGAGTCTCTAGGCCGATCTCGAGAGTGCAGGTAAATAAAACAGACCCCTGGATACCGACGTCTTCAAGTGCAGTTACCCAGGTCTTCGTTATCCATCCCAGGACTACGAAGCTGTTCCGGAAGAGTAAACTTCGTAACAAATCTGGCGCCCGAGGCAATCTCCGCAATTGCACATAATAAGCAGACGTGCAATTGACTCCGTTAAGCCGAGTAAAAGTAAAGAGCGTCACAAATTTGATGATAGAAAAATTAGAAGCGGAGATAGTTTAGTGGTATTGTGCAAACGCGGTTTAAGATTTTAGGTACACAAAAATACCGTAACATTAAAATTAACAATAAGTTTTGAGCGAAATTAGAAGAAGGAAATCTTCTGTTCGACTGTTCTAGATGGATTATTGTAGTAGTCACCCTTTTTAGGTCCTTTTAGCCAGGTCGGGATGTCAATGTAACCCCTTGTAGTTACTAATTAGCAACATCAATACTTAAATTTTAATTCTTTCAAATATCTACTGTGCATTCTAAACTATGTGTAAAGTAAGTAGCATGTTTTCGAATAAAGCTTATTTTGAAAAGTTATAGGTGACAAGCGAACACAAACGTTCAAAACATTAAAAACACACCATAAACGCTACGAGGAAACTGTAAAAAAAGCAATCAAATTGTCTATAACTATTCACGATGCCTCTTTAATTTGCTAACTTGTGATAAAGTGTTTCTTAATAATTGTTTACCCTTTTCTGCACAAAAAGTGACGTCTCATTGATAGCATCAGTCGCTGCTATTAATACAATAATTCTTAAAATAACTTCAATTTAAAAAAAATAGCTCATAATTCTTCCTGTCTCATTTGTTTTAATACACAGGCAAGATTTATATTAATATGTATTAAAAATAATATTTTCCGACCATTGAATTTGGTTTCATTGGCAACTAATTGCCTTGATTTTTTTCCTTATCTCATCTGCTTTATATGCGTTGCATTCAGATAAGCTTTTCTTCATATTTTTCGTTTCTTAAAGATTTCATGTTATATTTTTAATTAGCTATTAGATAGCCCCACGAGGTGAGGGTAATCATAAATATTATCAAAGTAATTTATTCGGCGACGTAAGTTGAATGGCTACTCACCAATTTTGCGCCTCCGTTTAAAGATTTTTGCAGTTATTGCCCCGTAGTTAATCCGAACCCACTTCCAGCTGACTTAGTTGAAATAAAGCTAAACAACAAAATATGTAATGCTATATTATTATTATGTCCGTACTGTCAAATTTATAAATCACTATATCATTTGTTGTATTTTTCGCTTTTTAAAAATTCCAGACTAAGTTCAAATTAATTAACAAGGTATGAAATGAAAAATAAAGTGCGAAGATATGTAGCAATTTTAATTTACTTTTCAGAATCAGGCGTATTCGTGTATATTAGGAATTGCTTTATTAATAGCCGTTATTTTAGAATTAAAGTACGAACGGTAGACAATGTGAATAATGAGGCTAGGAAACTGCAGGAAATCTTCGCCGGCATGTTTATTTCAAATAAGAATACTTCCATTTTGAAATGCCAGTTAAATTTAGAACTAATTGCCCAATTAAATCAAAACAGCATAAAAGAAGACAGAGGCAAGGGTACAGAGTGAAAGTGCAACCGAGATGCCTTAAACGGCGATCAGCAGAGGAAGGCCCATTTTCAGCTAAGATACTTCAAAACGCTGGGCAAAGTAAATTGTTAAAGGAACCTGTAGCCGCAGCTGAGATACCTCAAAGCGCTGGGCAGGTAAAGAGTTAAGGGAACTACAAGCTGCAGCTGAGATACTTCTAGTGCTGGGCAAAGTAAAGGATTAAAGGAACCTGTAGTTGCAACTGAGATTCCTCAAAACTCAATCAATAGGAGAAGACCCGCAAGCAGTTGAGATACCTCAAAGCGCTGGGCAGGTAAAGAGTTAAGGGAACTTCAAGCTGCAGCTGAGATACCTCAAAGCGCTGGCCAAAGTAAAGGGTTAAAGGAACCTGTAGCTGCAGTTGAGATACGTCAAAGCGCTGGACAGGTAAAGAGTTAAGGGAACTACAAGCGGCAGCTGAGATACCTTAAAGCGCTGGGCAAAGTAAAGGGTAAAAGAACCTGCAGGTGCAGCTGAGATACCTCAAAACTCAATCAACAGAAGAAGAGCCGCAAGCAGCTGAGATACCTCAAAGCGCTGGGCAGGTAAAAATTGAAGGGAGCTGCAAGCTGCAGCTGAGGTACCTCAAAACGCTGGGCAAAGTAAAGGGTTAAAGGAACCTGTAGTTGCAACTGAGATTCCGCAAAACTCAATCAACAGGAGAAGACCCGCAAGCATTTGAGATACCTCAAAGCGCTGGGCAGGTAAAGAGTTAAGGGAACTGCAAGCTGCAGCTGAGAAACCTCAAAGCGCTGGGCAAAGTAAAGGGTTAAAGGAACCTGTAGCTGCAGCTGAGATACCTCAAAACTCAATCAACAGGAGAAGAGCCGCAAGCAGCTGAAACATCTCAAAGCGCTCGGCAGGTAAGGGTTAAGAGAACTGCAAGCTGCATCTGAGATACCTCAAAGCGCTGAGTAAAGGGTTAAAGGAACCTGTAGCTGCAGCTGAGATACCTCAAAACTCAATCAACAGGAGGAGACCCGCAAGCAGTTGAGTTATCTTAAAATGCGATCAGCAGGAGAAGAGCCGTTACCAGATGAGATACCTCAAAGCACTAAGAAAGGTAAAGGGTTAAGGAAACCTGCAAAAGGACTGTGCTTCTTGACGGTTAAATCACGAATACATTCATGACAACTTACATCTGCTTTTATAGGCCATATGCACATATGCAAGGTTAATTTATATATTATTTATATATTAATTATAAAATAAACACATGCAAAGAAACGACATGCTCCCAAAATAAACGAGGCGTGCGATCTTCGAACGCATTAACTAAAATTCATTAGAAGTTACATTTAAAAATAAAATATACAAGGTGATTCTAAACATGTGTTAACAGCGTTAACCACATATAGCTCAGATTATTTAACCTCTAAATCACAAACAATATTTTTTAATTCGGCTCCGTTTTGGGTTCGTTGTAGGAATGTTGAGCTTCAAGGTTTTTTTTATATCAATACACTAAGATTTAAATACCTTTTTCGTTTCTTATCTGATTTTGATAAACGTCGTTGTTTTGGAAAGCTAATAGTCCAAGCTTAATTATTTGTAGTCGAAAAATATACAATTGACTGTGAAAACTACATGAAATCTGCCCAGGACTTTTTTTTGTAATTTGTAAATTATAGTATATCTTGAAAACGAGATCGTTAATCTGATTTTTTTCAGCTTCTGAACTGATATTCTGTTTTTCAAAATGATCTCTGCTATTTTTTTCGAAAATTAGATATTCACAGAATTATTTAATAGTTTCGAGTAGAAATGACTATTTAACAACATACACCTAATTTACAAATTTTTACAACAAATGTATCACTTTTGAATCAGATTTCTTTCTGCTTTCGCACACAATTGTACATTTTTCTACACTGTAAATTAAACCTTCCAAAAAAACTGAATGTTATCAAATTGGACAAGAAGCAAAAAAGTTATTTGCATTGCAGTTAATTGATCTACAAAAATTTTGAAGGGCCATCTCCGTAACGGTTCTGCGAAAAATATTACTACGTGATTTAGGGGTTAAATAACTTCAGCTACACGTGGTTAAAGTTTTTCGCACATGTTTAGAATCACCTTGTATATTCAAGTATACATCAAAAGTAAAAATTAAGACCATAATGTCCAAAAGTTCAACTGCTTGTCAGAATTCAAACATAATCGCAAATGCAAGCAGCTACAATACGTAATATGATAATCATTAAAATCTATCACTTCGATCGTGAACTGTAATACCTATTATATCTAAAAATAAGAATTTCGTTGGACATTAATCATCAGCTGAATTCCGTTTTACTTTTATTCCTAGTCGAACCATGTGAGAGCGCAATGAGTCACAGCCTGCCTAATTAGTTAAGCCTAGTTAAGCATGCACAATCTTATAGTTATATAATATGTACTGGAAATGTTTCAGCAACTATAAAAAAGTATGGAAAGTACAAACCAGGTAATTAATTAATGAATTGCTTCTTTGATTTCCAGGACTATCTCGTTTAATTTTCCCTCATTTTCCTTGTACAAATCACAATTCCAGATCCGGATTAAATTATACATATTTTATATCACGCCTGTTTTGCAGAAAACGCATACTTTTTTTGACATTTACACAACGCCCCCCCCCTCCGGAACCGCTTTCCCTTTACTTCAGGAGGGTGTGGGCGTTCCTTATATACTGGCCATTCATGCAACATGCACCCTAAACTTAACTAAGCGAAATGCGGTCGCCCCAGCTGGGGTTCGACCACGCGGCCGATTGAGCCGCATTTCACTGTGACTTCGACTGACAGCGCTTGTTCGCACTGCCCCATCGCAAGACGCATACAATTTATACATAGTTTAAAGTAATTTCTACAAACATTTATATTATACAGATAATATTATAACGTGTCTAAAAATATATAGTGTTCTAAATCAGCGGTTCTCAAACTTTATTTTTCGCGTACCATTCTGCGTAATGTAGATCAAACGCGTACCACCAAACTAAAAAAAAGCTGTGCTGTATGCACATATCCACCAAACTTGTAGCGTAGTGAGAAATACTGATAAACATGCAACAGATTGTTATAATAATAAAACAACTTTTATTTTAATGGGTTAGGTTTCATTAAAGAACAAAAGAGTTACAAATATTTCCTAACATCTTAAAAATCAATGGGAATAATGGGGCTACATAGTTGCTTGCTTGCTTTGACAGAGCGAGATCTAGGACGCGGTTTTCCAAGCATCTCTTTGCACTTAGGCCACATTTGGCCCATTGTACACCCTAACTAAGAATTTTGTCTATCTGGGGTAATTCCAACTGCAGTAGTGATTTTTAACGTGTCACACATCGCAGTGGCACGGGACCTACGGCTTTACTTCTTATCCGACAGAAGGGCATTTTCAGATATTTCCCCGCTAGAAAAATCTCGCCGACCTCAGCCAGATTTGAACCCGCGTCCCTCGGATCTAAATGCAAATACGCTAACCACTAGACCACCGAGACCGGCGGGCTACATAGTTGCACGTTGAATCTACACCAACAACAGTGTTGCCAATCACAAATAATAAAATGTCTAAAATGTGAGAAAAGATAGATTTTCAATAAAATTCAGCCAATGTTTATTTTATTTAAAGGCAAGTACATAACGTCTATTGTTTGCTCGTGTACCACATTTGGAGGCCTCACGTACCACTGGTGGTACGCGTACCACAGTTTGAGAACCGTTGTTCTAAATCTAAATTTAGATCATTGATTTAAACCAGGGGTTCCCAAGGGGGTCGGTATCAACCTCCTGGGGGGTTGATGTCGACCTCCTGGAGGTCGATGAAAAATGGCAGGGGTCGTTGAGCCTGTAGGGATCGGTTGGGAATCGATGAATGTTTTAGATCTTTGGGGGTCTATGATCAAAACAATTTTATGTGCTAAATTTTGGAAATCAAAAAATATACTGCGAAAATGGCCAGCATTAAAGCATATAGTGGAGCCCTTATTGTTAGTTTTTCCGAGTTCTTATTTAGTGGAGACCGTTTTTAGCCATCTGAATAATAAATAATACTATCTCATTAATAATATCAATACGATCGCCTCAACACTGCGCAAGTGATACAAACGAGGATCCGACAATGAATGAACGAGTGATTGTTTTTTTTTATTTTTATGTACTTTTTATTCATAAATATTTCTTACGTTTTCTATTTACTATAATTGACTTCATATTTGTATATAATAGAATTTTGTACAATAAATATTTTTGGAATATTTTGCTTATTTCAGTCACTCGAAAAAAATTTTATTAGAGGTAAGATAATACACCACTTTCTAAAAAATCCAAACAGTTATCACAATTATCTTGAAATTTTTAACAATGTGTTTAGGTGCTATTTATGTGTACAGAACCTCCTTTAAGAATGCTATTTGTTTCCGTTGAAAATAATGAGGCATTAAAAAGGTCAAAATTTTTGTACTGAAGACAAAAAAATACGTAGAAAATTCTACTGGTAGATAGATTGCCCTTCCATCTGAACAAAATGTAATTTAAACACTGTTTATACAGGGAGTAACTAAGTAACTAAAATACTTGTCCAAACTTTAGAAACGAGTTCTCCACACTAAAACAAGAAAAAAGTTCATATGAACATAGGCCGAAAACGCTTCGTTACGGAGATACAGCCTTGTAAACTGAGACTCACTCGATCACTTTTCTGCATATAATTATGGTAATAGTTGGACCAATTTTATGTGCATATGTTACTCGTTAAGGTTGAAAATTAGAGCCTAATTTCATTTTAAAAAGTGCACGAGGGGCGTCTTAAGTGAGAGGACTGGGAACTGTTTTCTACAGTATCTTTCACATTAGTTAGTTTTTCTTATTTTTGACATGATAACCTTATTCGGCAAGTGATGAATTTCGCGAAGGTCGACCAAAATCGGTTGTTATTCGAAAAAACATCGATGCTGTGCGCAACATGATTGAAGAAGATCGGCATGTGATACAGTGAGAGAGAGATGCATCCTTAGGCATATCTATGACTGCAGTACATTCGATTTTGCGTTATCATATAGTTGTGAAAAAGATCTGTGATTCGCATAATTTGACCGAAGCTCAAAAAAGGCTCATGTTAATTGGTTTAAGGAAATGCTCAAAAAATTCCACCGAGGAACTGCAAAATCCTTATACAACATCGTAACAGGTGCCAAACTTGGATATATTCGTATGAACGGGAAACTAAGCAACAATACACTGTTTGGGTGTTCCAAGATGAACCGAATCCCACAAAAGTTGTTCGTTCACGAAGCACTTCCATGAAAATGATCGCTTGTTCCTTCGGTTATACTGGACATGTGGCAACAATTCAAAGAACAAAGAACAGTTAACGCTGAATAGTATACAACAATTTGTTTGCCAGAAGTCATCGATGTAATCAGAAAACACAACCGTACACGTCGCATGATTCTTCATCATGGTAATGCCAGCTCTCATCAAGCACATCAAACAATTGATTATTTGAAGGAGAAAAACATCGTATTAATGTCTCATTGCCCCTATTCACCTGATTTATTGCCTAACGACTTCTTTGTGTTCCCGAAACAAAAACTGCGTGGACAGCGATATTCATCACCTCAAGAAGCTGTTGAAGCCTTCGAAAACCATGTTTTTGAAATACCAACTTCACAGTGGAAAAAAGTTTCGAGAATTGGTTTGAATGCATGCAAAAGTATATAAATCTTACAGGCGAATATTTTGAAAAACAATAAACAGTTCTTTCCAAAAAAAATTTTTTCTTTCCTAATTTTGGAAAGACGTAAAAGGCTGTCCTCGTATGCACATAAAATTTCAAAACATTAGTACTACTATTACCATAATTACCATTATTAATAGTTTCACTTTAGAAAGCTGTAACTACGCAAGGAAGAATTTACGGACGTTCATATTGTAACGTTAAGGACCGTTTGTGTTTTGTTTACCTTTTCTTCGTCGTGACTCGTCGCGTGAAATAAAACACCAGATAGGTTTAATACTTTTATTAACGTTAACTATTAACTGCAGATAGTGCAATTTAAGTACCCCCGGTATTCACCTGTTCAGGTAAGAAACTGCAGCAAACCTTAGCCAAAGTAACGCAGTTTGATCTCAAGTACAACGATTTCCTTTGGAAATGTAAACTATTTGCTCAGTAAAGGATTAAGGGAACTTGACGCTACAGCTGAGATACCTCAAAGCACTGGCAAGTGAAGGGTTAAGGAAATTTGACGCTGCAGCTGAGATACCTCAAAGCGCAATCGTCAAAGGATGGATGCCGTAAGCTGCTGAGATATCTCAAAACGCTGGCAGGCGAAGGGTTAAGGAAACCTCTAAAGGATCTGTGCTTCTTGACGTTTAAATCAAGAATAATCTTTCAGAACAACTTACTTCTGCTTTTATAGGCCAAAAACGGGTGTTGGATCGTGAGAACCCACTGCACATGTACCCCATTTATAAAAACAACACGCATTTTATGGTCCCATAAATCCAGAACTAATAATTTTAGTAAAAATAAGTTAATTGTCTGTTAAAAATCTGAAGAAGCAAACGATATAAATAACTCCCATAATTTAGTGTTTAGTTATCACGTCTATGTATGGAATGTCACCCATGAGGGTATTCAACAAAAAATGTAATAATTTAGAAAAGTTGTGGCCTAAACTAAACCAAACATTTATCACAACAACAGACCGCGGTAAAGTCAGTTGTTATTGCATATCTTAGGTACTTGAGATCGACTAATTCGAAATAATACTGTTAATCTATTTACCTGAAATAAATAGCTGAAAGAAAACGCGGAAAAGTAATGATTTTAAATATGGAAATATAAAATTCAATTACCGAATGGGTAGTCGTCATATAATCCCATTCATTGTATATGAAAGTTGGTGTTTACTTTATGATCGTTGCCCTCATAAATTAGGTCTACTCGTAAAGGACAGACCCTTTACAAAAAATAAACACATGTGAAAGAACGGCCGTTCCCAAGATCAATGAGGGGTAATTTCTAAACGCCAACTAAAATTAATTAGCAGTTACATTTTACATGAAATATTTATGCGAGTACAGATTACAAATTAAAATTATGAGCATAATGTCCCAAAGCTCAACTGTCTGTAATAATATAAACATAATGGCAAATACGGTCTGCCACAGTATGAAGTTTTTTGGATGTGAAGAACTTGCGCGTAAAGCGTTTTAGTTACACCTTGTGTAGTATACACACATCGTTTTAGGGCTATAATTTTAATTGAATTTGAAAGTGCGGCGCTGGATTTTTTTTCTTGTAATGGGTCGATGTTAATAAAATGTTGTAAACCCCCAATGTAAATCCACTATATGGATCCTGTATTTCCATCACATTTAAGGTACTTTCATACCCACATCCATACATCCATTATTTAATTTATTTATTGTTTTGTGAAATTTTCCTGGAGTAATAATTTCCATTTACTGCATAAATTCTGCCTAATAATTCTTTTTTGTTTATCGATCCTTTAAATACACAACACATAATTGATATGTGACTAAATTGAAGAGTAACGACCAACATCTAATAACTCTATACGAAGAAAAAAAGACAACAGTTGTTATACAGAAAATAGAGATTTCTTCTTTGTATGTATTATCTGGTAGTGTAACGACAGGCGATAAAACTTAATTAATGGAAATTCCACTTAATTTAAATTTATGACATTGTGTGTAAATGTGATAACAGTGATCAATTGCTAGTTCTGTCATATTATGGGATATATTTTGGGCATTTTAACACTATAACACAAAAACAGGGGCTACTCTAGGGATGCTCTATATGTGCTATAATACGAATAAATAACAAAAGAAATAAACAAAAAATTCAGCACACATCATGAAATGTATCTATAAAAAATCTAGATTGTTTTTGAAGAAGGTTGTATAATTGCCTAGAAACATTTTTAGGTATGGATCGTTTATTTAGATCTAGATATTTATTAGATGAATCTGGATCTGTGTCCAGATCCCCAATTAAAAGGTCTTACCCTACACTGATTAATAGATAGCTTGATTGGATACGGCTAAAGTAATTTTGTTTAAACATTATGCAAAATAAACAAATAGAAATGCGGCAGTAAACTCGGCCGACCTTTACCAAACCGCGCTCACAAATAGCACAGTCTCTATGCACAATCCATACGAAAATGCCGGAAATTCCTATAATAGAACGTCAACCCCTTGGTTAATGCAGCGGCCGTTAAACAAGATACTCGTACTTCTAATTCCATTTAAATTCGTTCAAGCACTCTTTTTTTTATTTGGCAGCACGTGTTAGATTACGCTGAATAAATCAAAAAATTTAATAACCAATAATTACACAAAAAAAGCAGAAACCTGCCAGCGTAAACAAAATAAACGAAATTAACTTTAATCTTTTTGCCTCATTAGCATGTAAATATATAATAATAAATGTAATAATCATCCTCTTGGCAAGTGCAAGTCCTTGACGGGTTATAGTGCGGGCCAACGTATATCACGTATCGCATTTCCAAGCGTTTACTTACAAATTACATTCTAACTATAAAGTCCTTCCACAACGTAACTTCAAGTGAATAATAATTAGGAAACATGATAAGATAATTCCCCCAGACGAAAGTGTGACTTTGTTCCATGAACGTTATCGTTTCGCGAGCGCAATTACAGGGAGGTTTAATCGAATTCGAATTACGAATTGCATAATCGAAATTCTGGAAACCGCGTTCGCGACAAACTGCGGCGAGTGTTTAAGTAATAACAGTTATTCGGCTTGTTTGTTTTTCACATAATACTCGAGTGCGCCATGAAGTGCTTCTTCGCAGTGTGTGCTTTATTCTTCGTCCTCCTTGGAGAGCTTTCTTTATTAACTCAGGGAAAAGTCTACACGAGATGCGGGCTCACTCAAGAGCTAATTAAGAGAAATTTCCCAAGGACTTACATCGGCAATTGTAAGTATCAAAAGGCAAAATTGCGTAATTAGCAAATTTGATTTAAATTAAGTAAGTTGTTTGGAAAATGACGGTTTCTCTGTTGAAACACTCGGGAAAATTCAAACTGCCGTGAAGCTACTTATGTTTAATTAGAAAATTAGGATTAAGTAAGTGAAAGACGTTTAAATGGTTCGCCGTGGGGCGGGAAAAATTATGATTGGCATGAGGATCTTTAGATAAGACTAATTTATTTTATGTAATAAAATTATATTCAACGCAAAATCCTATTAAACTGGGAGTAATTAAAAATACATAATTTTAATCTAAACACTAATCTTAGAAGCTAGCTTTCATTCAAAAATAGTCACTGAAGATGTGTGAAAGAGCATAAGTCTAAGCTTGTAGTTATAAAAACACTAGAGATATATAAATAATAGATTTATCCCTAAAATTTAGTCTTCTAAGTTGGTTGTTCTTAATCATAAAGTTATGATAAATTATCACAGCGGTGTAGTCAGAAAACCTACTTAGTGAGGATGAAAAATATACTACTTACAAAAATAAGCAGTGAAATAAAAAATTTATACCTGGATTTTTATTTTATATTTGCCATTGAAATATGCTTATTTTTGTACTCTATACTAGATAATCGGAAAAATGAGGAAAATGAACTTTCGGACTATAATTTTACCAAACTCCATTACGTTGGGTTAGATTATATGCTGTTAGGGACCTCGATGGGGCAGTGCGAGGACACAGGGAAATGCGGTCCGATCGGACGCGTGGCCGAGCCCCGGCTGATGCGACCGTATTTCCCTTATCTATGAGGCACGTTTCGTTTTTACTACAGCATGCGCGACGACTGTTCTTTTGTAAACAATTCTTTTTTTGCAATTTTGTTATACAATTAGAAATATGACGCAAATACAGTTACAATGTGGTGAAAACTGCTCAGTTTACTTCGAATGCTTAATGTGAAGTGTAGTGCCTCCTAACTTGTAAAGGTAAGAGGCCTCTGTGGAGTAGTGCGGAAACGCGTTGCCACTCGAGGTCACAGCAAATGTGGTCGATAGGCTGGGGCTTTCGAATCCCAGCTGGGGCGACCGCATTTCGCTTAGTTAAGTTTAGAGTGCATGTTGCATGAATGTTTAGTGTGTAAGGGACGCCCGCACCCCCCTGAAGCCACGCGAAAGCGGTTTGGGGTGGGCGGTAGTTTGAATATATAAAAAAAAAATATTCCCTGTTCAGAAATCTATATCAAATTAATTACTATAGTTTGTATTAACATAGTAGCAAACTACTAGATCGTAGTTAGAACTAAAATTACTAAAAATTTAATTTTCTTAAAATAAACAAGCTTACAAGAAAGCTAAAGAAAAACTTAACAAATACTTTTTGTGTGCCGTAAAACATGGTAGTTACTCTGATTATTTAGAAACAAATTCCCTTAAGCCTGCTGAAGATTAAGTACAAAAGCTAGCTTCTCTATTACTGAAAATATGTTAAGTTAATTTGTTGTATATGGAGTTTAGATAGTTTAGAATATCAATCAAACCTATTATGAAACATTATAAAACTGAGTGTTCAAATTATACGTTCTAAAAGCTCCATTAGATATGTTAAAAGGTCGTTTTTAAATGCTAGCTGTATACTTGGAAATATAGAGTAGCGTAGCGAAAAAATAAATGTATAAGAGGAGAAGTAAATACTAATCTTTTATTAATAGTTAGGCACAAAAACACTTCTATTAAGAGCTAGCAATCATTTTAATTAGTTGTTATACCATTAATTACAGCAAAATATAATAAATTAATGTATCTCCGAAATTTAGAGTATCACAAATAACTTATTTATTGCTGTTTGCAGCAGCATAGGCAGAAAAATTACTTAGTAAGTATACGAATTAATAATTGCCAAAAATGTAAAATGTTAAAAAAGAGCAGTGAAAGAACTAATTAATAACTAGCTTTTCGATAATCACAAATTTCGACAGATTGATATTTGAATTTTATCAGAAAAAGTAATTAGTTAGAATTAATATAATTAACTGAAATGAAAATCCGAGGAAAAAACGAAAGAACAAATTAACAGTCAATTATAAAATATTTATTTCTGTATCTTGCAGAGGCTAGATAGAAAAAATTACATTTTCAGGGGTTAGGTTTAAAAACTAGCTTGAGAAATATATGTACATATACATCTACAGTAAAGTCTCGCTAATCCGGACCCCGCTAGTCCGGACATCCGGTTAATCCGGAGGGACATAAAAAAAGCGACACATCGTCTGCTGGGCTACTGACTTAAGGCGCCTATGAAACCGCACGGCGAAACGACGCCAGTCTTCATTACAACAAAAGAACATTATGGATTTTTTCACAAAAAAATCATACAGTCCTGTATAGAATTTATACTTGATATATTTCGTTTTTACATTTTTTAATTAACAGTCATGTACTGTAGTTTTCTTTAGTACCATACAATCAATAAACTTTCAATTTCAATCAATAAAATGTTTTGTTTTTTTCCTAAATCAATTCGTAGGTTAAAAAAGTAGGCCTACGTTGCAGTATGGAAACTGAGAAAGTCATTTTTATGATAAAAACATCGATTTTAATAGTTTTACCCATCTAAAACTTGTTTTACAGACATTTTAAAGCTGATTCCGTTTAATCCAGACTTTCCGTGATCCGGACGGGGTCCGGTCCATTCAAGTCCGGATTAGCGAAACTCTACTGTAAAATGTACGTGATTTACACATAAATAGAAAAAAATAAAGAAGTCTAGCTACAGCAGTAAAAAAACAAATTATAACTAGAAGTTTTGTATTCATCATAAAAAGTTTAAAGTATTTGTTTCTGTATTTTACTATAGCCCTTCAAAATATTACCACAAGCTATGTTTATATTATGAGTTTGTAAATTAAAGCAATTCTTTGGTTGCAAAGTTGGCTTGGTCTTGCTCAAAATCGGTTATATAGTATTTATTTCAGTATGCATTGGCGTAATGTGAAAAACTAGTAGGACTATGAACAGGATAATATGAAAGTTTTTAAATTTCAAAAACATGTAAATAACACACCCAAAGAAAACTGCGAAAGGGAATGCTTGATATAATTTCTGAATATAAACAGATTTTAAACATTTAAGATTTACAAATTTAAAACTATGAAGAGATGAAAATGTAATTTTAAAAATTGCCATTATAACTAGAATTACTAGTATCGCAATTCAGGTCAATGTATAAATACCATACTTGAACTTATGCCTTTTCATAAAAAAACGCGAAAAAAAAAAGATTTGTAGTCAAAATACGTATAAGAGATTTTTATTAATATAATATTAAAAATGTTAGGTTACGTGCAGAACTTACAGTAATTTGCCATTGTTTGGAGAAATTAAAGTTATATCGTGTAATACTTGCATAATACGAGAACATCAGAATCTACCCATATATTTTAAAAATTTTAGAATAGTCGATGAGTTAGAGAAAATATTGCTTCAATAGCTTTTTAATACTTAATATTTAAATTTCAAAATTGTTTTTCCTTTCTATTTTAACGTTAAAAGCGATTAGATCATTTACATTTATGTCTATTTCACCATCTTTGTTATATAAACGATAATTATCCTTAAAACTATCAGAAACCCCTAGGAGGTCTTATACCGGTACAATTTTGTAGACTGCTTGCCTCGGAAAATCCAAACGAAAGTAGTTGATTTGGTATCTGCGTTATTTACCATCCTTAAATATTCTAATCTAATTCTTGAGCATTATTAAATAGTTTTACGTTAAGAACACCCTAAATGGTCAATAATACTGCACAATATTTCACATTGAGCAACAATAGTATTGATCGTTTAAGGTAAGTGTTGAGGGTTGACGCAATACATTTAAGAAACCCAACTGAGTTTGATTTTTATTGAAGGTCCGTCAATACATTATATCATGTGAAGGTAAATTAGTAAGACCCCGCTTAGCGCTACCCCGATTAACGCTGATTCTATATAACACGGTTTTTCCGAACCCCAAAAAGCACTAAATACTCCATGATTCGTTATAACACGGTTCTACTCGAAGCTAAGAAAAAAAAGCGCTAAATGTAAGCTGATTCAATTTATGGCGGTATTTCCCTTGATTCGTATATAATACGATGATTCCTAAACAAGAGCCACTTAGCGAAAGGTGACGATTCAACGTAGCGTTTTAATTCTCCTAAACCCTAAACCTGTATTTGTTTTTTCCGTACAGTGTCAGCCACGAAAGATATAACCCTGTCATCAGCTGATTGCATTTACGTACTTTTCTACCAATGGAATTTTTTCTTTCATTCTGACTACCCCTCCGCCCCTCCCCCTGGAATTGCTTTCGCGTTAATTCAGGAGGGTGCGGGCGTCCCTTACACACTAACCATTCATGCAACATGCACCCTAAACTTAACCAAGTGAAATACGGTCGCCTCAGCTGGGGTTCGACCACGCAGCCAATCGAACCGCATTTCACTGTGACCGCGACTGACAGCGTGTATTTGCACTGCCCCACCGAGGTCCCTTACCAATGGAATTTAAGTGCACACCGACGGAGTACAGCACAAGTGCAAGACTATGCAGCGGAAGAATGAGGGCGAATGAGAGCTTGTCTCTTTCGTGGTCGCGCTCGTCTCTCTCTCTGTCTTTCTCTTTGTCTCTCTCTTTTTCTCTCTCTCTCTCACCCTTTCATTTTGTTTGTTATGTATATTAAGTTAACATAAAAAAGAACTTAAAATTGAAAAAAAATGTTTATTCTTGGTCACGTATTCCGATATCCCTGTTTAATACCTCTTAAAATGAACCCGTTTAAGGCTGTTTCACTTAGCGCATCCTGAGCGTTAAACGGGGTCTTACTATACAATAATATTACGGAATAATGATTTGGTGAGATTGGTTCTGACAACACAGTTGAACGTATTTGTAATCGTAGGAGTAGCAATTGTTATTAATTCAGGAAATGTTTCAGTATCTATTCGCAAGAAGTTCTTAAAATTATCTTGTTCACTTACTCTTAGTCCTTTAAAATAATTGTAACCTTCAACCTGTAACCTTTTTCGTACCATTCCTTTTCCTGCATTCCTGATTTTTTCTTTTACAAAAACTAAGCAAATAGTTACAAAACTTAAATCTATATAATTTAACATATTAACCTGGTAGATGCAAAATCCGTAAGAAGGAAATATTGAGTACTAATATAGGGCCATTTGAGAAGTACGAGATTTTGTCAATCATTGAGACAATGTCAGTAGTATTGACCCTTTATATCAGTTGGTTGTACAGCTTACTTATAAAACAGGTGTTAAAGTAGGGATTTTCAAAATCTTTAGTTTTTAATTTAATCGAAGGGCAAATAAATAACAAAATAATAAGTAGCTTCTTGTTATTACCACAAAAGCCCCACACTGTTGTATGCATTTACATAACCTCAACTTAATTGATTCACGTAATTAATTCGATATTAAATAGCAAACAACAAAGCGCAATTAAAATACCTTCAAATAATTATCTTCACTGAAATAAATGCAATTATTTCGTACTTATCGCTAGCGAAATCATGCAGACTTGAAAAGTTCACATGTCAAAGCAAGTCCTTAACATTCCAAATATGGAATAACGTTCGCAACATATCAGGATGTACCGGTGGGCCGAATGATTTTATGAGTGTCATCTCACCTATGAATATTCATAAGATTACGCGTTCTTGAGACAAAGTAACGTTTAATCGAAGCCTGAACGAACATTACTTTGGAATTTTAAAGCACTGAGTAAGCAAATGTAGAGAGAAGGTCGTTTGTAGTCGATGCTTTACAAAAATATTGAACAGCCTTGCTATTCTTATGATAACGAGTCTATTTTAAGTGGAACATTGCACATTGAACTGCCTGGCCAGGTATTGCTCATTGGATCCTAATCGTAATTGAAATCGAGCCTGATTCAGTTTCCAAGTAAACATTTCTCGAGGGCTGTGCATGACAGGAATTAAATTTTTTATCAGAATAGCTTCCAGATATTACAAAATGCAGTCATTCCAATAGGATTACCAAAATTGTGGTCTTCGTATATATTTTAAGTTTATTAGAATTAAGTGCAATTGTTTGTTCTTAGTTCAACAGTAGAATATTCCATTTTTGTTTAATCTAAAATACATTTTTTCAGAATTTGAAAATTCATATTCCTTTTTGGAATTATAACAGATTGCTCCAATTAATTAACGGATTGTGGAAAACATTAATTTAAAATTCAAATTAATTAATTTATTTTCCAATATAGTGGGTGTTTAAAAACAAAACCGTTTGGCTATGGTTTGTAGAACCTATTTTGATATGTACTACAGCAATTTTTCTTCTAAATTGTCATATAATTTGTTATATTATTTGTGACATTTTTATTTTCTTTTTTTTTGTGCCTTAGAAACTTTATCTGTTTGTAGTTGTATTTTTTCCAGGCTTTTTTTCGAAAGGAAACCTGTTAAAAATTGGGCCAATTAATCTTTCTACACTCACATTTGGCCAAAACACCAATTTTATTTAGAATGCAAAGAA
Source organism: Limonius californicus (assembly GCA_014611495.1). Taxonomy (NCBI): domain Eukaryota; kingdom Metazoa; phylum Arthropoda; class Insecta; order Coleoptera; family Elateridae; genus Limonius; species Limonius californicus. The sequence goes on from JABXWE010005696.1 coordinate 17,652, forward strand.
GTTTCAACAAAAAAATAAAGGTTTCCGACAGACCACATCGTAAAAGTCTCGGAATTAACATCATAAGTACAAAAAATTCTGAAATGCTGCTAGATCATGATTAAACACATTTAAAAACCACTGATAAAATTCTAGCCTTGCAAGTCCATCGCGCAGTAATGATTCATCAACTGTTGTCAGTTGATATAGATATACGTCCACGTTTTAGTGCCTGCCCACTTGCTCGCCACCGTTTGCTCTCCACCGTTTGCTCTCCACCGTTTGTTTGCTCGTCACTATTTACTCACCTACCGTTTGCTCGTGGGTTTTTTTGCTCGCCCGACGGCTTGACTAGCTACTTATTTTTAAAATGAAACCTGTAGGCATTTAGTATATACTGTTGGTAATTATCACAATCTTACATTCTTCTAAGGAATGTTGATAATCAAAGTAGGGTTGTCTGTTATAGTATTTGAATTCTTATAGTTTAAGTTTATACTTAGTACTGCGAGCAAGTTGCCTGTCGAGCAAACGAATGGCGAGCAACCGTCTTGGCCAGAATCTTTCTCAGCGAGCAATCGGCGGCGAGCCAGTGGCCAAATGCCCTATAACCTCAAGGTTTGTAGGTAACATCTTACGACGTATTCGCACAGAGAGGTTTATTTATTGCAATAAATCGCGAGTATGATTCGTTATCAAATATTTCAATCGCTGCTGCAACAACTTCACCTGTAACTTTTGTCGGCCGACCATAATAACACAACCATTTTCACAAAAATTTGGTGATGCATTTGTAAAGCTTCTCGAATTTGATGGCGTACAAAAGCAATGTTTTGAAACTCTTGACGTAATTCTACCAGGCAGTTTTCAACAGAAAATTTTTAAATTCTACCAACTTCTACTGCTATTCGAAAGTAACTTTCAACCGTGCATGATTCTTGGACAAGCGTGAAAACCATTTTAAACTGTAAAATAATTAAAGGACAATCAAAAAGTGGCTTCGTTCTGAAAAATATTTTTCTGGTAAAAATTCACCAACAACAGATAACGACTCAGGGGACCTCGGTGATCTAGTGCGAGAACGCATTGGCCACTCGAGGTCACAGTAAATGTGGTTGCTCCGTTGGGGCGATCGAATCCCGACTGGGGCGACCGCATTTGCTTAGTTAAGTTTAGGGTGCATGTTGCATGAATTTAGTATGTAAGGGACGCCCGCACCCTCCTGAAGTAATGCGAAAGCGGTTCCGGGGAGGGGGACGGTAGTATGAATGTGAGAGAAAATAAAAAAAAGATATCGACTCAAAAACCACGCTGGTAGCAAAATGTAAAATGTCACATATAAAATATCAGATGACTCTACAGATCAAATATGGAAAAATGTAATTTAAATGTGTTCCAAATTTAATGAGCTCGAAATGCAACCACATTTGATTGCAAAACCTAAACGGCGGACGATACGTCGCGGCCGGGATGGCGCAGATCGTGTTAGGCGTAGACCCTTTAGAACGCAACTGTATTGATGCAAGGTCGTTTTGGCGCAGACTCGTTTGGGCGCAGACTCGTTTGGGCGCAGACTCGTTTGGGCGCAGACTCGTTTGGGGGCAGACTCGTTTGGGCGCAGACTAACATAACATAAATACAGCAATACTGATGCATAAAAAATATTTAAGAATACTTATTTTTGAATGTTTGGTGAATCTATTGATCAGATCAGTTGTTTTATCAATTATATCATATTTATCAGGGGATCTATTAATAAAATTGGATAATTCGACTAGTTCATTAATAACGCAAAGTTTTTATTGAAAGAAACTACTTTAATATATGTTTGCGTCCAAATGCCCCTACGCCCGAACGTCCCTGCGCCCAGCTGCCCATGCGCCCAACAATCCCTGTGCTTTAACAGTTTTAAGCCCAAACGCCCCTGCGCCCAAACGAGTCAGCGCTAACCTTCGCGAAACCTGCCACGTGAAAACGTCCTAGACCGATGCATTCATTTACATGGAGTAGCTACTGATCTAAATTCTGAAACCAAACTTGTACTAATAGAAGCTTATAATTTTCAACTCATAAAATAAAACCTTGTTGAGTTACAAACCTAGAAGATTCTTCTTCGATGCGTAACCGTTCTAAAAAATTAAATCCAAATATAAAACAGCATGTATACACTTTTGGTATAAATCCACTTCAGTATGAACCAGATTTGAACCAATTGACATACTGAAAGAGTATAATTTTCAGTGCGTATAGTAAAATCAGTCAAATTTTGCAGTAAACTAACAAAATTTAGGTGACACCGTATTCAATACCTAATGGATTTTATATTTTTAAGTAAACAAAATCAAATATAAACATCGCAATAAACAAATTAACAAACCAGATTCAAATCTGGATTCAATAGCCTCAACCCTTGAAGTTGAAGTAATCATAATGCCGAGTTAATAAGTACGTTTAAATTTAAGTAATCAAAGTTTACGGTTTAATTTCAATTTAACTAATGAAGAGTTATTATCTGTTTGAGTTTTTGTTTAAATAAAATCCATTGTAACGTTTCTTACGCCTGATTTTTAGACAACTCATTTTGCGTATAGTGTTATTCTCCAATTGTAGTAAAATATATATTTCGAAGCTGGTAGTCCTGTTGAAATTTGGGCGAGTCCAAGTTTAAAAAGTTTGAGGGGAGATTTTTGGGAAACAAGACAGACGCACGTAGTTCGTTGTTCAAGCTACTACGATTATTTTCTCTGGAGGTATTTTTGTGTCGTAGATTGGAAATTATTCGTTATAATAGGGAAGTTTATTCCATTCTAAAATCTACGTCAGTTAAGAGTTTTGGTTCTTCGTTGGAAGTAATTAACTCAGGAAGTTCTTTTCCGATATTAAATTACCACAGTTGAAAAGCTACTGGTTTTGCCAGAATATATACATCTGGTAAGTTTTTGTTTCTATCGCTTGTCTTGTTCCGTCCTCTTGGATTTGTTTGCTAACTTTCGTATTTTAAATAAATTTAGGCACGAAGTGTGGGGTAATTAATCCACCCGTAGAGGAATTAAGTGTGATAACGATTAGAAGAATTTACGTTTCACGGGAATTCCGAACCACTTCGCGTGAAGAGATCTGGTTTTCGCTGACACCTGCATTGGAGGTCATCTTCTTGCATACCTGCATTGGAAGATAAGAAAATTCCGTTCAAAGGGAAGTGTAATTTTATATTTCTACCTACGTTTGGATTTATTTAAAATCCTTCAAAATTTTATAACAATATTTAACCAGCTATTTTCATATTATTTTTATTAGTCGTAAATATTTGAACTTTATAATATTCTGGGGATTATATATACTTTGACTTGATGTTGTAATAGTACGACAATTTTACGTGGTTTTGTTATATACAGGGTACTCCGACCGGTGTATATTATTGCGTCGGGTAGTTAAATTTTGGGTCATATGTTTTTACTTTGATTATAGTATCGCTCGTCTATCCGGGGAGATCTCTTCGTTAGCCTTGCGCATTGGGTTTTTTTTTGTGTTTAAGATTTATGTTGTGTACCGATACGCAATAATTACTTAGGTTGTGTTTGAGTTGTTTTCAGTAGGGTATTTAGTTACTCCTACGTAAAATTGACTTTACTACGAGAATTATTTTTTTTGTATTTATACAGATTCAAAAGATTTTTGTTGAACATTAAATTTTCATTTAGTGGTAATTTGTCTTTTCATTCTTGTAAATATCTGACTAAGCGTGTACTACTACAGAAAGGAAGGTAGGTGAATTCTGGACCTGAGAATCCGACTTTTCTAATTCTTTATATCTAGGATTGTGTTAGTAATTAAGAAGTCGGTGGCGCCTATTTTTTTTTATCTTATTGGAACTCAGCCCATCTTCGATTGAGTTCACCGGGATGCTAACATAATCATTTTTAGTAATTCATCTACAGAGCAGTGGTGTAGTAATAAGAGGAGGTTGGACTTTTCCGCTAATATTTTTGGTATCATTCTAGTGTGGAATTAATTAGGCGTCACAAGAAAAGTGGCGACCAACGTCGTGGGGCTTTGTATATTTGTAGCCGATTATTTTGTTTGTATGATACGGATAATTTAGGGGAGAAGTCGCTCTCATATTGGAAGAAAATTGCAACTAGGATTTTAGTAGTTTAAATTTAAAAATTTACGTCAAAATTGTTTACGAAATTTATCAGTATGGATATCGACCGACTAAACATAGGGGAAGTGACCTATGAATTGAAAATACGTGGAGTAACTGCCGAAGGTCCTTTGGATAATTTGCGAAAATCATTTAGGGCAGCGCTTAAGAAGGAAAAAAGCGACAAATATTTTGAATTCCCATCTCATCCATTTACATTTGAGGAAGATAGAGAAGCTGTTCGGATAGGGTTGAAAAACTTAGTAGAATTAGTAAATGAATTCGACGATTCTATCCATGGGGGCGCTTATAAAAAAATAAATAGTAAATTAATTCATTATGAGGGCCGTATAAACCGTATGAATGTTAATGCGGACGAAGAAATGAAAGTTAAAGAAGAATTATTGGGAAAACTTAGAAAATTGAAAGATAATTTAGTCCAAAAATTACAATCGTTCGAGTCTAGTTTAATGGCGTTATCAACAAATATGTACGGGATCCTGTAGATCAGTCTGTGCAACGAACATCGACTCCTGTACGAGCTAATCGTACCGAATCTTTTCAACATTTTCGGGGAGAAATTAAACCTGTTCCAGTAAGTCAATGGGGATTAAAATTTTCCGGGGATGGTGACGAACTGTCACTTAGCGCATTTATAGAGAGGGTAGAAGAGTTAAGAGTAGCGCGGAATATTTCATTGGAAGGTCTATTTGATTCAGCTTTAGATTTGTTTACCGGCAAAGCCTTAATTTGGTACAGAGCATACAGAGATACTGTAGACAACTGGGACGACTTAGTAAAATTTTTGCGAGAGGAATTTCAACCTCATAATTACGACGAAAAATTGTTAGAAGAAATAAAACGTAGGACACAAGGGCCGAATGAATCAATTGGAGTTTATGTAGCCGTCATTCAGAATATGTTTAATCGCATGAATGGGTGTGTGTCTGAAACATTTCGACTAAAAGTTTTGATGAGGAATATCGCACCGTTTTATCAAGACAAACTTAGTTTGGTAGCTGTTGATTCGGTCTCAGAATTGCTAAAGTTAGGAAGACAAATTGAAGCTAGGAAAGCAGCTGTTGAAGAATTTGTACCGCCACCTAGGAAATTAATGGGAAAAACCCTTGAACCGGATTTAGCCTACGTATATAACGAATCTTTACCGTCAACTTCGAATTCTTGTAGTCGTAGACATGTAGCCGTTGTGAGTGAGGTGAATTGTTGGAATTGTGGGGTCAAAGGTCACGTAGCCAATGGGTGCCCTCAACCCTTAAACAAACGTTGTTATCGTTGCGGAAAAATTGGGGTCACGATGAAGACATGTGATAGGTATAGTAGATCGGGAAACGCCAGAAGAGGCCGATAGAAGATCAAGTGTCTGACCTCTTACCTACAAAGAAAATCTTGATCGATAATTCCACCGTGATGTTAGATTTTTTATTCGCTCAACTACAAGGAGACGAACGTCCTTACCTGGAGGTAGAAGTTTTTGGAAAAATTTTATGGGGATTGTTAGATTCGGGGCTAATCAAACCATTTTAGGTCGAAGAGGTTGGGAGCTTTTGGAAAATCTAGGATTACCATTGGGGAAATCTCCAACTCAAGCATGTACTGTGGCAAATGGGGAACTTTGTGTTGTGAAGGGGTGGTTTTACTTCCCATAAGTTTGAGGGGGAAAGTAAAAATTTTTGAAACTTTGGTTATTCCTTTGTTGCCGCATACTTTGATTTTGGGGATAGATTTTTGGAAACGAATGGAAATTGTTCCAAACCTGCGACAAAAAGAATGGCATTTTGAAAACTCGTCG
>JABXWE010005697.1:0-29783 GCA_014611495.1 Limonius californicus
GCCTCCCTCTTTTGGTCTGCTTCTGCCTGTCGGCTGCCGTTGATTCTTGTTGTAGCCCTCTTGGCTCTCAAGCATTCGCGTCTTAGTTCCGCGATCTCGACGTTCCACCAGTAGGCCGGCCTTCTTGTGGTATTTAATCCCTTCTTGCGGAAGGTACTATTGCATGCCTTCTCAATGATCTCCATGAGTTCGCCCGGCGTATGCCTATAGCTTTCGCGCGTTGTTTCTTGCTTAATTCTGGAAATTAATTGTTCTTCCAGTTCCTTTTTGTAGTGCCAGCCTTTCCTATCGCTATTAAGTTGTGTATCCTTTACTGGCGCATCTGTGACTTCTGTGTAGATGTTTCGATGGTCACTGAGATTTTCCTTTTCCGCTACATACCACTCCTTTACGTTTTTAACCGTATTCGAAGAGCACATTGTTACGTCGACATAAGAATGGTTGCCCCGGCGTTCAAAGGTTGGCGTGCTGCCCTGGTTCAGCACACAGTGATCGTGCTCATCCATCCACTCCGTCAGCATTCTGCCCTTCTGGTCTTCTACTGGGGAACCCCATATATACGCCTTAGCATTGAAGTCACCTCCAATGATAGTTTTCTTGTTATGTTGGATGTTTTGCCCTAGCTCAACTAGGTATTGCTCGAAGCAATCGTTTGTTACATTAGGGGATATTAGATTAGATTAGATTAGATTGGTAACGGGGAGGGGTTTCTGCCCTTTAACACTGCGGCCTCTTGGGCCTATTGTGCATCCCCTTCAGTCGCTAGTCGCTGCCAAATATCCGTCCCCTTTATCAGGTCTAGGAGTTTATTGATCAAGCTGGCTTGCGGCAGTATCTCGTTGGGATTAGTACCCTCAAAGATTTGGTGTCTTCTATGAGCTAGGGCCTCGCATTGGAATATTATGTGGGAGGCTGTTTCCTCTTCCTCGCCACACAGTCTGCATATAGGTTCTTCGTTAAATAGCCCTATGTTGTATAGGTGTTGTCTGAAGTGCCAGTGTCCCGTTAGGAGTCCTGTCACTACTCCAATTTGAGACCTACTAAGCTGTAGGACTGTTTTGGTAAGCTTTTGGGGATGGTTACCCATCATAGTTTTACTTTGTCTTTGTCGAGGTGAGAGTCTCCAGTGTTCCGAATGTTTGGTTGCGATCCATTCGTTGACTGCTCCTCTCACTGTTCGTTTAGTTAGGCCGACCACTGGTTCAGGCCCTGTGAACGGTGTCTCAGATCCTAGTTTTGCTAGTTTATCTGCATTTTCATTTCCTTCTATGCCTCTATGCCCTGGCACCCACACAAGTTTTACCTTGTTAGAGTTTGCCAGAGACTACGAAGGCAGTTCCGGACAAGTTTTAACTTAATCTGGTTTGAGTTCAGTGCTTTCAAAGCTGCCTGACTGGCAGAGATAATAAGGTTGGTTTTGTTTGTATAGCCCCTTCTTATGTTCTCTTCTATTGCTGCTAGAATTGCATAGGTTTCAGCTTGGAATATTGTGGCATTTTGGCCCAGAGATATGGAAGTACTATATCTTGGTCTGCTGCCGTATACGCCAGCTCCGGTTCCGTTGCTCGTGCGTGAACCGTCTGTGTACCACACTAAGCTTCTTAGCAAGTCTGGTGGTTCCCCTTGATCCCATTCTTCACGGTTTATCCGTACTTCGAAGGGTTTGTGAAAGGAGTATTTTGTTGACATGTAGTCCGTTCCCATTTTTAATTTTGGGTCAGATACCACATTTATTATTTTGGAGTGTCCCCATGTGTTTTGGGTGCTTCTCCAATTACCCGTGCAGTTTTGGCGATACGCTCCCATGCGCGCCTCACCCTTGATTATTATGTCAAGAGGAGGAAGTTGCAGGAGAGCTTCTAGTGCTGCTGTCGGAGTGCTTCTGAATGCTCCAGTTATGCAGAGACAAGCCAGTCTTTGTACACTAAGAAGCTGGTTTATTGTTTGTCTTTGATTTACCTTGGGCCACCATACTAGTGAGCCATAGGTTATTGTCGGTCTTATCACCGTTGTGTAAAGCCAATGTACCGTTTTTGGTTTTAGTCCCCATTTATTTCCAAAGGCTCTTCTTGCCATCATCAAGGTTGTTTTTGCCTTGTTAGTGGTCCTTAGAAAGTGTTGGTTCCAGGTCAATTTGGTGTCTAGAATCACACCCAAATATTTGACCTCCCCCTTGATTTGCAAGGTTTCTCCGAAGAGTTCCGGAGGATTTATGCCTCCGTGATTTCTCTTCCTAGTAAATGGTAAAAGGCTGGTTTTTGCAGGATTTACTGTAAGGTTTTCCTTGTTGCACCTCGACCTTATTCAGAGCAATTTGGATTATCTCTGAGATTATATTGCCGTATTTACCCTCTATAAGGACGACTATATCATCTGCATAACCAAGGGTAAAGTAGCCTTCGTTATTCAGGTTTATGAGGAGTTCGTTTATAACCAGATCCCAAAGTAGGGGGGATAGTACCCCCCCTTGCGGGCATCCTCTGGTTACAGACACCTCCATCTTTTCGCCACATAATGTGGCTTGTACTTGTCGGCTTTGTAGCATGTTCTTTATCCACCTGCATGAGGTGTCGTCAATACCATGTCTCTTAGCCGCTTGAATCATTGATTCAAAGGAGGTGTTATCAAAGGCCCCCTGTATGTCAAGGAAGGCTCCTTGTTTTGTAGGCAGCGCTCTATCCTGTTTACCAGGCTATGGAGAGCGCTTTCACATGATTTTCCTGGAAGGTAAGCATGTTGGTTTTGATGTAGAGGTTTCTCTATGAGGGCCCCTTCCCTTATATGCCTTTCTACCAGCTTTTCCATCGTTTTCAAAATGAACGATGATAGACTTATTTGTCTAAATGACTTAGCTTGGGCGTATGAATTTCGACCCGGCTTTGGTATGAAGACCACTTTCACAGGTCGCCAGGTTTGAGGTATATGCCCTAGGGCCAAACTAGCTCGAAATAACCTGCACAACACTGGTATCGTTTGTTACATTAGGGGATATATAACACGAGTATATATCTATCACGTTGTTTTCCACCCACACGAATCCATCTCCTCGTCCCGTATTTGAAAATTTTTGTCTGTTATTAGATATGTATATTGCTGTGTCCCCATTTGTATCTGGCAGCCACTTTCCGCTGCTTTTTATCATCCTTTGGTTTGGCTCCGATATAAGGGCGATATCTACATCTCTTGTAGCGTAGTTATGTCTAAACAGATCCATCGCCCTTTTGTCCCTGTTTAGGTTAGCTTGTAGTATTTTCATTATATATTTTTTGAGGGCGCGCCCTTCGTCCTCATCTCCTGCACCATGCTTTTGTACACCGGACAATTCATCGACTCAGCTTTGTGCCCCTCTACCTTGCAGAGGTAGCAGGCGCGGGTATTTTTACATCCGTTTATTTTGTGGCCAGGTTCCCCGCAGTTGTGGCATACCTCTCCCCCTTCTTTTATTTTGCACTGGCTTGATATATGCCCCACCCTTTGGCATCTGTAGCACCTCGGTGGTGTATCCAGTTCTTTCACCCTCCATCTGTGCCACCCTACGCCTATTTTTTTTCTTGATATTAATTGTCTTGCTGCACTTTCCCGTATCGTTATAAAGGCCTGTATCATGCCATTTTTATTTGCTCTGTTTGATAGTCTAACAGCTCCGGTTCCTATGTGTTCGTTTATTTCTTTATGTAGCACCTCCCTTATATCTCTTTCTGTTATCGTGTCGTCGACATCTAGGAGTATGATTGTTTGATTTCTCTGCTTCACCTCGGTTTCCGCCATATTTTCCATCTTTGCGGACAATTGTTTTTCAAAAGCCTTTGTAGACTCTTCTCTCTTCCCCTTTATTTTCAGTTGTATGTTCCCCGCCTGTCCTAATTATGCTATTGACCGTTGTGTCTGTAGTGTCGACCTGGCTTTTCATTTCCTTAATTACCTATGCTCTTTTAACCACTACATCTTTAATTATTGTTCTGCTTTCTCGTTCTGTAATTATGTAATCTATTACGGAGTACTCTCCTCTACTTGGTGCTTCTCTTGTGTATTTGTGTATATCCTTAAGTTGATAAAGGGTATTTGCTATGATCAGGTTATATACTGTGCAGAAATCCAACCGTCTTCGTCCATTATTGTTCCGAGCTTCTTCCCCAAATTTTCCTATCACTTTGTATGTATTATCACTTTTTCCTACTCTTGCATTCATATCTCCCGCTATCCATAACTTAACTGTTCCCAAAATTTGTCTTTATTTATACTTTTTCATCTTCGTTTGGTCTTTATACTGCAATTACTGTTTCTATCTGCATACGATCTTTTAATTCAATTAGTAAAATTCTTTCTGATATAGCTTCCCATTTATTTATCGTGTTTTTAATATCCTTGCGAAAAATACAACCAATTCCTGCTTGCGCTCTTTCTTTATTATCTACACCGCTCCATATTAATAAATGGCCATTTTTCATTTCTGTTAGTCTTAGACAAATAACAATTCCCAATATATTTTTGTAAACGCTACAAACTAAGCTTTCTTCTTCTGCCGGCATTACGGTCCATGTAGGACCTTGGCCTGCTCAATTACTTCCTTCCATTCCTCTCTGTCTATAGCCTTCCTCCTCCATCTTTTTATTTTCATTTCTCTTAGCTCGTTTTCCACATCAACGCTCTATCTTTTCCTGGGTCGGCCTCGCTTCCGCGTCCCCTCTGGTTTTTTGTCAAATGCCATTTTTGGCCTGCGGTTACTTTTCATTCTTATTACGTGTCCCAGCCATTTTAATCATTGGGTCTTTACTGTGGCAACTATATCTGGGTCTTCATATAGATTTCTTAACTTGTGATTCGTTCGGGTCCTCCATTCCCCTCCTTGCACTGGCCTGTATATATATCAAGCTCTGTAACCGCAAGCAGTTATGGCTGCTTAAAATAAGCACACCGAATGTAAAGGAAAAACGGGCCAAATGCACTTTTTGCTTTATTATTTCATATACTTGGGGGCGTTTTCAGCTATGATCATTGGGTATCCAATGAAATATTAAATATATGGCAGAATTTTCTATTAAACTTGTAATTAATGCATGCAGTATGCAGAACTATGGGAATAACGTGGAAAGCATCAACAATAATATTTATATGGCAATAATTGCTTAAATAATAAAAATATTGCAACATCTGCATATTATCCAAACAATTTATTTAATTATGTTTTATAAATGTAAATTAAATTGTATATAAACAAAATTTACTTAAAGCAAAGCTTGTGTGAGTGCAAACATGAAGGTAAAAAGTTGTTTATAGTCAGATTTAAACTGCTGAACCTTCGATTGCGAGATAGAGCCTCAAGTAACCGAGCTATTAGTCTGATGTTTCATGTAGAATGATCCCCCAGTATTATCAAAAACTATACTCCCCTATGAGTAACTTTCTAATAATGCAGCACAGACATGCTTTTAAAATGTAGAAGGAGATGCAAAACTTTAGTGGGGATGTCGCCACTTGATGCATCACACGGCAGAATGAGCGATGGTGGCGCAGACTGGCCGCCTCATCAAGAACCTCATGTCTATTGGTAAACATTATTGAGCTGTCTAAGGGGAGTATAGTTTTTGGTATTATTTATGTAATTGTCATTCATAAAACAGTCTTTTTTGAAGGGTTACAACTTACTGTCATTGTTCTTTCTAATCTAGTCCATGTTTTAATTACAAGTGCAATGCAAATTGCGCAACATATATACAATTCTATTGAATATCCTACGATCACACTTGAAAGTAACCTCCTGGTATATATATTCTGTATAAATCAGCATGTATGAGTTTCTAAAAGAACATTTCAAAAACTTGCTGTTTTCCTCCTTAATGCCAGATACCTGATTTCCATAGCCATTTATAAAAATATCTATCATTCTATTAAAAAACTTTCTACCATAATTAAAATTTCTAACAAAGGTGTTACCTATATCTGAAATTAAAGGTTTTATATTGTAATATTTCTATTATTTTCGATGATACATTTACCTTTATATAAGACATTTTCGTAAAATATCTACTGGCAGCCCTACTTATAGAGTGAGATCATTTAGATGTTTGTCGTATTTTCAATTATTGAAAATATCGTTTGTCTTAAATCCTAATACTTTCAATCATTGTTGTTTAAAAAAGGGGGTGTAAAAAGTTCCGCAAAGCTGTGTTTACTTAATTTCCTAACAGTAATATTAAATGTTATTCTATGATCATCGTACATTACAGGCAAGGATAACAAAAGAGAAAAAGGTCAAAAACAAAAGAGCCTTCGCAATTTGAACTGTGTAGGTGGCGCAGCTAAAGGTACTATGAAGATGCACAGCAGTTTTAAGACGTCCCTGCTCTATCTTGTTTGTGTGTGCTTGAAGTGTTTTTCTTTCACTTTTACATCTAGACTGTTACCGGTGTATATTTGTAACGGTTTCATACTTGTTTCTTTCTTGTTTTTCACACTTGTTTAAATTGCTAATCACTTATTGTATGTACATATGTAAAACAATACTTACAAGATAGATCAGGATCTAACACACTAATAATTTTACTAACTTCACAGTGGTGGGTTTTACACACTAATGTTTAGTTGCAACTAACACATGACTAACACTAACCGTATGTAATAATAACAGCACTTTGCTTTGTGAACCATATAGCAATCTCAGAATTCATCGCCAACTGAACAGGTGCACTTGTGCGATACAGTCTCTGGATGAATCTGGGATTTATTAGCATCACAGTATAATCTTTAAGAAGCACATTCTTTCTTGTGTTTTATTCTAATAATGCAAAGTATTATTTCATGAAAATCTGTAGACATTAGTCTCTCTATTTTACATTAAGTGGAAGCAAAGTCTTTCTGTTAAATGGAGACATTAAATAATATTTTGGTTAATTAAATTTTAATTTACAAATGTATAGGTTTTGATGGTTGAAGGTCTCTTACCAAAGACCATATCATACAATGTTAGTCTTCATTTCATGTGATAGCTCATTACTAACAAATTCTTAATTCAATATTAAAAAGTAAGTTACTTGACTAAGCAGGAAAACCATATTTCATCTATAAGGAAATGTTACTTATTTTTGTGACCATTTTATTTTTCATGGGATTACTTTCTTTCCATTACACATGGCTTGAATCGAATTTGACACTAACTTTGTACTACTTGGATGAACAATAAATTTATTCCAGTTAATCAGTGCATATGAACGAAACTTAATGAGATATTATTCTGGGCTTCAAGAATTGAGTTTTACGTTTCACTCACATTGTATAACACTGATTCTCATATAATTTGTACATAATTAGTTAATATGGGGAATTTATCAGCTAAATGTTTTTGAAGCTTCTCCAGATTTTAATTTCATAAAATGCTCTTTAAACATATCTTGACTTTAACTCAGCCTAAAGCCGCTTACTAGCCAACAGTTGGTTATTGTCAAACAAATTTAAGCAAAAATAAAATCTGTTAATTTATAATTTGTTAAATTGAGTGCTACAAAAACATTTTTAAAAGTCAGTTACTGTTGTGGGTAGAGTGGATATGCATGCCGGCGTAACCACGCCAGTAACACGCAACCAATCAATAAACAGATCAAAACTGTTACCACCAGGGTGACAAATTCGATCTGAACTGCCATTAGTAGTTTACAGGCCGCTAGTACTTAAAGCCGCCTTGATTATGAATCCAGTAAGGACACATAACGTCATATTTGAAGACATAGCTGCATATACAGTTCTATGACTGACGGTTGGAAAGATCGCAAAAAGTTTGAAATTAATTTTTAAATTTTCTTAACAGTTTGATTTTAACGAAATTAATGAGTGTGTATTGAAAAACCAACCATGTACTGTAGAAAAACTAACTCGTCCGCCATTTTGGTGCCCACAGGACGCCGCCAACTATGAAACACCACAATTAAGACACTCCAGTATGCAATTATATTCTTTCTAAAAATAAAATACTTTAGTACAGCTTGGTCAATATGACTGAAAGCATGGCCGCGGATTGCGCACAAGCAAGGTGGCTTAAGTGGGTACGAAGTGCATTTTAAACTTGAACACCGCGCTTGCAATATTGCTACAGTTCGAGAAATAGTAGTAGTAGCCTGTGTAACGGTCCGTCCACGTGGGGACGGTTGCCTGGTTTTAGCTCAGCCAGAAGTTCGTAATAACGTGCGGAGAGACTGTAATGGTTATAACAGGATTTATTATAATTAACTGTTACAATAAAGGAAAAAATACATTTGATTCTGAGATTATAAATAAAAGTAATAATGTCGGCAAAATCCCGGTCGGTACGCCTCTGGATGGAATCGGAAGTTCGGTTGAATGCAAGGCGCAGGTTACGGTCCAGCTGTAGGCCGCGTGCAGCAGTTGTACTCTGTATTTACATAAACAAACAAAAATGGTTGCCACCTGGCAGTTAGTTTTAAATGTGTTTAACACAATGTACCCACGAAACCACTAATCGGAGTCATTTTCAGTGTTCACATAGTTATGGGATTAAATTGTCACCCGGTACGCGTACGGGTTAATTTAATTCACTGGGAAGTTGTTTACGGTCCTCTGGCTTCGCTGGTTCAGTGAACGGATTCCAATAAGTAACGGATAGCTAGATTCAGATGTGGCGGGAAAGCGTTCTTGGCTTCGAAATCTCGACGATAAATGAATTTAAATGTTTCGTAGAGTATTTTAACATGAAATATGACTGTACAGTGAGTATTTGAAATTATTAATGCCTAATTTTAATAATACGTACAATCGGGCCTGCCCGACTATAACGTATTGTTAAATTAGTTCGGAAATTCCCAATTACGGGAAAAATATGAAAATCAAATGTCAAATTAACCTGGCCTGACCGGCTTATAAGCCCGGAAACTTCGTTACACCTGTGAGTTTAAGCACTGCATTTTAACTATAGCCACCGTACCAAAAGGAAATTTCTGCCGCCGAATGTACTAGGCATGTGACTTAGATCTTTCATCCTTCTTCCCGCTTCTTTGTCTAGGCGTTGCGCGGCTTTGACCAAGTTGGTCGGTCGATAAAAAATTCCGGACGAATTTACATCAAAAGGCACTAATTAACCAATAATGGCAAAATAAATGTATCTTACATTATAATGATATTTTTTTAATTTTTCCTAGTTCTTTAAAAGAAATTATTGTAAAACTTTTGTAAAAGTGTATATATTGTAATCTCCTTACAAGAAACCGCGACAAAGCGGGGAGAATTTTTAGCTAAAAATATGATTGTATTACATATTTGCTTTACCTTGTAAACTTCTTTCCAAAAAATTCACGTTTAATTAGTTTAGGATACTCCCTGTAATGCTAAACGTCATTACAGTACTAGGATGAAAAAATAAATAAAATGAGGAAATTGTCTTTATTACCAACACTATATACATTGTCATTGTGGCACCAAAATGGCGACAGGGTAAACTAGCCACTATAATGAATAGAGTCTCCTGAAAGTAAAAGGACGCAGCTTAGCTACACCTTCGTGGAGTCAATGGGACAAATTAAGCCAAACATACCGTAGTACATATGTGCTTACTCAAAAAGTTGTTGCTCCTTCAAAAAAAATATTTTTAACATTGGGTATATTTCACAAACAAAATGGCGGATCAAGTTGAAATTTGCTACATATCCACTTCAGGGGAAGCCCCCTACAATATGCTGAAAAAATAGTTTTTTTTTTAAGCACCATAACTTCTTAAGGCAGCACTTTTGTACTAAATATCTCCACCTTCTTTAGAACCAAGTAATTCCAGCTTTGCGTCAAATACCAAGAGTCCAAATTGACGAAATTTGGTTTCAACAGGATGGCTGTCCTGTCCATAATACATTGGCAGTACGTGAATATTTAAACAATAAAGCTATGTTTGGTTTAATTGGTGCCATTTCACCCCAGGAAGCTGTAGTTAAGCTTTTACTTTCAGGACACCCTGTATAACAGCTGTACTTGGAGAATAAATAAAGAATAATATCTTTTACATACAGCTCTATTCAATTTACATTTTTAACTACCAAGAATAGGCAGAACGTGACCACTTGGATACTGAATAAAAACGTATCTTCTTCGTTTGCATGTTATGTCAGTAGTATCTACGTGACATAAACGAAAACATAACCTTATCGTACGTTTGTTGTGTCACTGATGGTATGTACAAGATCAGTGGAATCCAACGTCTTTTTTTTAAACAGGGACCAATTTTTGGAACGCAAGAATGGATATAGAATTTGTGATAGGTCGAAAGATAGTTTTGGTTCTATTTAAATTTAAATAATTAACAACATATACAATTTGTAATTTAATATGAATATTGTGGTTAGAATTCTATCGTATTATTGCTATTAGTACAAGTGCCGCTCTACCTATATTGTACAGGTGACAAAAATATTATTAGTTCAAGTACATTTTAAACCAAATTTTTTTTAGCAAAAAAATTAGTTTGGTGTGTGGAGATGGGGACCTTCAGTTAAACAAAGCCATTTTTAGCCATTTCGAAGGTCCATCATACCGTCAATCGTATCTTCTTTTTTATTTTTTTCATGCATGCGTACTACCTTGTTTGTTTTGAAATTAACTACTCTGAACTATTTGCAGATCTCAATCATTTTGACACGGTTTGGCAATGTTGTAGTCTTATACCAAAAACCTTCTCTTGTTTTTCTGTCGTTTGGACTCGACGTTAAACTGTAGGTCCCCCGTGTTTCTATCTTAACACTGAGGAGAAGCACGGCGGAGAAAAGACCGTCGTCAGTAGTGGTACGAAAAGACTGTTAATGAAACAGATACCACTCACATAACAGACTTACAATATGGTTATGTTGTTAGTTGCTCTTCAAGCATGACGTTACGTGCCCGCTGCATAATCAGGCAACGTAAGTGTGTTGAGTTAACGCTAGAAAAAGAAACTTGTCACAAATTGAGAAGCTACCTATCAGTATATGATACTGAGTTGGTCTGTAGGTATATTCTTAAAGGGTGGTTAACAGTTATCGAATGCCTATCTGAATTCATTCATTGTTTTTTTAACTCCATCACATTTATCGTATCTTTTAAAAACTTGTAACTAATGCAAGGTTTTTCAAATACATTTTCATGTGCATGCAGTGTTTATATGATTTCAGTCACTTTTTTAAGATGTTGAATACTTTATTCACAGAAGCCAGGCTTCAATTATGTGAAGAATCTTTTATTATTTATTTTTCCACAAGTATTGTACTTGTATATGATACGATGATTATTTTTTTACTTACCGTTTTAGTTCTATTGTTTGTTTTTACACCCTAATTTAATATCTTATCTTATTACACACTTCATTTAGATGGAGCAGGTAATTATTCTTGTATTAATTTATAACAGTTGCATTATTTATTTTTCATTTGAGTTTGCTTTGAGTGGTATAGTCTTTTCTTTAAAATAGCTTGTAATATTTTTTACAGCAAATTTTTTCTTGTCCACAGTTAGTTTAGAACGTTGGTGTCGTTTGCGAGGGAATCTCCTCTTTTACTTCAAAAGTAGAGACCCGTGGTCTGAGCCCATTGGGGTCGTGGTATTAGAACAGTGCCAGGTTCGACTAGACCCTCCTACAGTTTCTACGTCACTCGCTGCTGACGGTCAATTTCCATTCTATTTAGGTATTTCAGTTTATATATCTGCAACTTCGCATTACACAAAACCACTACTGTAATTTGGAGAGTAGCATGAGGTATCGTATGGGTCAAAACTAGTTTTTCTCTTACATATAAAATATGTTAAATGCACACTTATATTTATTTCTTAGACTAGTATGAATTTAGTACAAAATTCTGCAAAACATGTATAACTCGAACAACAATTTTGTGAGTAATTATATATGTGAAAATGCGTTAAAAGGTCAAAATTATGTTGACATCTTTGAGAAAACAGTCAAAATAATCAGATGACTGTGGTTAATGTACAGTGTGATTGTAAATGATTGAGGCTAGTTTGAATTTACCGCCATAAGAAATTATTGTCATGTTGGTAGCAAATACAGTAAACCTGTTAACTGTTTTTAATCAATAGTTTTATCTTTTTAATTAAAACAATTAATACACAATAAACTTAGAATTTCGTTTTAACAATAAGTGAAAATCATCAAATTTAATTTAACAGTATTTAAAACGATGAAAGACAGCAGAAATCATAAATACGGCGACCATGAAATATGTATTTATAAAAAGCCCCGCCACTATATTGATATAGCCACAATCAACATGCGAAATACACTAAAATTTGTGGCAGTAAATTAAAACTGTCCTCAATCATTTACAATCACACTGTAGAATTCTATTTATTAGGTTGATGCATAAGTTCGTAGCGCTTTTATTTATTTATTTTACATGAACACAAGCCAAAACAAACAAGTTGTAGCTGAGCTCAGAGAAAGTGCGGTTAGCATCGGCGGAGCGGCGTAAACACGTGCTAAAATATTTACCCTTCTGCACTCTGTGAGTATGGATGAACACTAAAAATTGCTCATTTGCGCATCGATACGACGCAGATTCTGAACCAAATTCGGCAGATTTTAGAGCATGAATGTGTACTAGCCTTGGGCTAGTATGACGACGCAGAATTTTGTACAATAAGTTTTTACATAATTTTGTATCGTACCATATACAATACTCTGCGCAAAATTTTGTACAACACTTTGCACATTTATGCTCTAAAATCTGTAGAATTTTGTTCGGAATTTGCGTCGTATCGCTGACAATTGAACAATTTTTAATGTTCATTAATGATCAGAGAGGTAACTGTTTCAGCACATGTTTACGCCACCGCGCCGACGCTAACCGCACTTTCTCATATCTCACTCTCATTCTTCATATTTATTATTACCGTAAAAGGAAATTAAATATTAGGAAGGTGGTGATATAAGTTGAAAACTTTACATGCAAAAAAGAAATGTAACCGTATATTTACGTATTTTATCTGTACAAAAAATGAAGATGTTCTTTTGAAAACGGGTAAACGAAATAAGTAATCAAAGTCCAGAAAGATGGAATTTATTATATTTATTATTAGCCCGCAACATCCCATTGTTGGGCAAGGGCCTCCCCCATAAGGGGGGTTGTTGATCTACTCTCCCATAGTGATCATGATAATATGCGTCATCTAGAGAATCACGTCCTCTTTCATCTCATCATTGAGGGTAAAATTGCAAGTAGAATAGGGCCTGGGAGGAGATCTATCTCAAACTGAAGAACTTAGGGCAGCGGTGGGATATCAGCAAGACCCTTTTTGAGAATAACCGTGAGTAGAGTTATAGCCAACATGATTCCCAATGTTTGATAAACAAAAAAAAAACCACAAGAAGAAAAATGTGCAGGAGAAATTAATTTTGACCCATTCGAGGCTTCAAACTAATTAAGGTTATTAGTGAGCAGAATTTATGGGTTCAAGTTGTTTTCACTCAACTTATATAATAACAGTAGTGGTTTTGCCAAGAATACTTCGATGGCATTAATTAAATTTTGCTGTTCACTTTAAAGTGTTTGATGGCGGCTTGTGTCAAGCACTAGCGGCCACATCCGACTGTGACCGGTCAAGTTGGGTGCAAGCTATAAAAGCTGCAAGCTATGAGGGTATACGGGCTGAATTGCATGCTCTTCAACAGTGCATAGAGAGGAAACGGAGTCACCGTCCCTTAACAGACCTTCATATGTGGAGAATACAACGACAACATATGTTAGGTTAGAACAGGCGTGTTTGTGGTGGCAATGGTTTGTGGTTTCTGACCTATACTCTATTTTTAGACATGTCAGAGTTACCTTTGTGTGAAGTTTCCTTAGCGTGTGATAATCTTCTCTGTGATGGCCACGGCAGACCGCCGAATCCTACGTTAGTGGTGGATGTGTATATGTCTGCAACAAAAGTGTGGGTCCAATATGCGCGGACTGAAATTATAGAGGTAAATGGTTTAGTCTTTTTTTTATTATAATATGTAATAGTAACAAGCAAGCGCTTTTTGTGGTAATCGTAGTGCAAGGATAATCCGTTTATTTTAACGACGTGGAAGAGGCCATTTGTTGTCTGCCATTGCTTAATATCGAAGTTTCTGATGACGCAATCCGTGTTAAACTTTTTCATTTGCCTAAAGAAATGATTTTGGCGTTTGACTGGGCTTATGATAGCTACCCGAAGTTTCGTTCGCGCTTAAGCGCGACTTCGCCGCACATGAATCAAGAACGCGTTTGCTACCCTTTTAAAGCACATCCATCAATATCAAGCCGAGGTAGAATTATCTATCACGGTGGTTGTTAAACTTTTTTTACATGTGATCCCTTTCCTAAAGACAAAAGATTTGGCGACTCCTTAATAGAACAGAACATGCCGCTAAAATGGACAGTTTATACACTAAGCTTATTATATCAACTGAAAAACTGTAAATCCAGCCAACTTTATTACAAACCGTTAAAATTGGAAGATCGTAATTGTCTAGTCTTCCAGTTCCTTACATTGGCAAAATTTTTATAACTAGGCTGTTAGGTTAACATACGGTTCTTGCCGCAGGCGGGTAGGTCAACATGTTTTTAACTCCAATATTACTATATAAATAATATTTGTGATGAATTTCTAAATAAATAGGTATCAGTTGATTAAGAAAAATATCTTTTGTGGTAATTGGGTGTAGCAACATTTATTCACAGTCATAATATACAGTTTGTTTCGTATGTTTAATTGTAATAATATCCATACTTTTTTCGTATTTTATAAACGATGTGAGACGGATTTAACGAATTTAAATATTTGGAACAGGACGGGTCTACGTTTTTCATTTTGAAGATTGCCAAAAATGTCGTTTATTACGAAAATTGTAGAGTAGAAGCGTTCGCCCTATCCAACAACGTGAATCATAGATGCCATCCAATTAATACATTCGGCGCTCATTGTCGAAAATGACAATTTTGACAATTTACCAGGAAGCTGGCAAGCTGCCCTAAGGGTAAAAACATAGTGCAGTACCTCATCTCGCCTCGCACATCGCCGTGCATCTCGCCGCACGGCGATGGTAAAGTAATGCTGTAGAACCATATGAGTTGTAGCATACCGGCGTTGTACAGCAAACCACGTACCTCGCCGCGCACCTCGCCGTAACAAAATAATTTGTTTTCCAGCGGCGAGCTGCCTGAAACTCGCTCCGTGATTGGTTCTCTCGAGACACTCTCCCGCGACAACAGCCCGTGCAGACTGCAGTTGCATTTAACCAGCAGTTCATAATCAGTGTCAGTCTGTCAGTGTCAAAACGTGTCAAGTTAAAGTATAGATTTGGGACCAACGACTCAAATCTCATCATAATAGATATGCTTTGGATAAGTGTTGGGTTGAAGTTGCTGGTAAATGTGGGGTTACAGGTAAGTCTTCTCGCTCTGGGGCGGAAGCAAGCGACGATGTCGATGTGGAATGGCCATATTTCAAAAGCTTGATATTTGTGAAAGACGTTTTTGAACAGAGACCGGCAGCAAGTAATTTAGGCAAACCGCAAAATACTGAAGTTGGGGTTTCGTACTGTGGAGGTGAGGTTTACAGTCAAGTTGAGGTTTCTAACAGTGACGGAGAAGTCACACAAATTAATGATACACCAATAAATGATGATCATGACGATGATGATGGTATATCATGCCCTCCCACGCCTTTTTCTGAAACATCAAGTGTTGGTCAAACTTCTGCTCGTATTAATCGTTCCTATTCAACACGAATCCGAAGGTCTTCGAGAGCCATGATTGAGATACCGAAAACGGACCAGTCAGACAGAAGTGATAGGGAAGAGCTTGTTGGAATTGGAAAAAGAAAAAATGAAAACGAAAAAGGCGAAAGAAGCATCGAATATAGATAAAAATGATGAAGCATTCTTTACGTCTCTGTTGCACCATGTCAAAAAATACGGTCTGAAGAGAAGCTGTCGTTTCGAATAAAAGTTCAGCAGTTGCTCATGGAAACTGTTTATGGAAAAAACGTAGAGGAAAGTAGCACGCTAAATCCAGTTCCAGCAAGGCCATCCTCATCTGCATAACAGCAAGTTACTTTTGATGGTAATAAATCGGTTATGCGAACATTTGACTATAATAATTATTAGAAAAACATTTTACGTTTGTATAACAATGGCAAAATAAATAATCTATTACTTCCTACCCGAGTGTTACTACTAATCTTTCTTCGGCACTGATGGATTGCCTATGTAAGTTGGCACATTGTCGTGTTACGGGCCAATCGAGCTTTTTCGAAGACCCGTAACCAGATGGATGGAAAACGGCCTATAGCTTAGCTCAGCGGAGTAGGGGGAGTTCGTGAAAATCACTTATGGGAAAAAATCTTTAGTTGTGTACAGGGCGAGTCGAAATAAGTGGGCGCCACATTCCAAATCCAGCTGTTTGTAGGTCCTCGTGGAAGGCCGAGAAGCCAACAGCTTACGGGAATGGAACCTACCTTTATTGTGCCTCCTATATATTTGGAGCTTGCAAAATTTGTACACCAACAAATACAGAGTAGACAAAAATAAAAGAGGCAGTAAATTTAACAGATATAATGAAATTATTGAAATGGCGATACAAAAAGAAAAGACAGGAAATGGCATTTTTATGAGTTTACAAATAATATTTGAACGTTCCAGACAACAAAACTCGCCGCCGTTGACGCACGATATTTAGGATATTTCAATAAATCTGTGTGGCCAATGGCGTAGAGTTTACAGGAAAAATACAATATTAATATCTTTTTACAATTAACAATAAACAATTGGCGACTGAAGATCGCTTTTAGGTTGCGTAAAACAAGTTCAATATCGTGGAATTTTGCAAGTTTGCGCGAGAAAGAAAAAAGGGTTTCTTTTACACTGCACGAAAAAACTGGTTCTTTACCTTGAATTGCGGTAGAGGCAGGCACAATGTAACGGCGATTTCCAGATGCAGGAAAATACGTAGATTTCAACAGGCTGTTAACGTTGAACGAAAGACGGGATTCTTCGAACGATGGTATAAAAAAATAGCCCCAGAGGGACGGGAGCTGGATTTCGGAATTAATCCGCCCAACGGTGATCGGTCAATTCACCAAGAATTGCCTTTACCGGGGTTGAATCCAGTGTTTTCTTTAAATCCGGCAGTAGTTTATACCCCTTGGTAAAACAGCGAGACAAAACATACATAACGGATACCCCTCGAAAAAAAACCAAAAGCCGCCCATGCAGCACTTAACGTAATTACGGTCCCTGATTGATGGAGTTTTTTAGAGAACCGGAGTCATCAGAGATCGAAACTTGACTGCTTGAAAAACGCAACACGAGCCCTCATTCCCCCAAAAAGGTTGCACCATATTTCGAAATGTGATGAAATGTTCTAGAATAAGGGACACGTGAGTTCTCGGAAGTGCTTGAGGTCACGCGCGAGAAAAACAAGAATTGGTAATTTTGAGCCTACAAAAGGGAACTGTCAACATAACTTAAACTTAGAAAGACAATAAAATAGCGAAACGGTAACCCAAAATAAGACTGCAATTAAAATAACGTTATTAATTCTTAAAAAGCGGCAAACAAATTACGGAACTAATTCATATAAAGCGGCAAATCTTAAAATGAACATAACAGTCGTTCTGCGATTTGCGGTTCTATAAGATGCAAGATGTACTTAAACGTTGGCTAAGAAATTCGTAGGCATTCATAATATCGATCCTGGTATCCTTTAAGTTTCTGGTACAAATTATAGAATTCACCAAGTCTAGTTCGCTCTTGATTTAGTGGATGCACATTCCATCTGCGATTTTCCTTTGTTGACAATAACTACCATTTCAAGGGAATTGAAGAGTCACTGTCAATATCTGAATCTGAGAACATTTTTACTACCACTCCGATACAATGAAACCGGACAACTGAACCAATATCAACGGCTGTGTGAACTTCTCCATTATGTTTTGAGCGGCGACGTGCCGATGTCCGTGAATCTTCGCGGCAAGATGCACGGCGATGTGCGAGGCGAGATGCACTGCTCCGGGGTGCTGCACTATGTTAATTAATGTTTCTAATGTCAAGGAGTATTATTCCAATAATTTTTAATTCCAAGGAATACAAATGTGTTGTACTAAACCATCAAGTTCAAAACTATGGGTTGTTAAAGCTAGACATGGCAATTGTCTTCTTTTTCTTCGTTCCTGTTGTTCCTCTAGGGAGAATAGGGCGCCCTAATTACCAAAACAACAAAATGTAACCTCTTTTTAGTAATGAACATGAACATTACAACAAAGGTACGTTTAAAGAAGAAATTTAACAATATAATAATGAAAATCGTTATTGTCTCCCTTCACTTAAATTACATTTATTAAATTTTAATACCGCGTGGCACCTCCTCTGGCAGTAACAACTGCTGTGCATACTCTCAATGCAATTATCAATATGTTCTTGTGGAATTTGATGCCACAGTGTCGGTAACCCTCCGCTGTTGCACAGTTTGGTTTATGATGATCCAGCTGTCTCTGCAGAAGATCCCATGCATACTCCATGGGCTTGAGATCTGGAGATAGCGGGGGAAGAGCAAGATGGTTTATTTCTTTATCCCGGAGCAACTAATTAACAAACCCTAAAACAACCCAAGCACGATGCGGCTGTGCGTTGTCGTCGAGAAAAACAAAATATTCCCGTTCAGTAGCGTTGCGGCAGTTCACATGGTCCATAATGATCTCTTGGGCATAACGTTGGCCCGTGAGTGTAGTATTAAAGATAGGGAGGTCAGTACGCCACCCTAAAAAAATTCCAGCCATGAAATAAGACCACCACCACCAAAGGCAACGACTGGTTTGGTATACTGACGTAAGGTACGATGTCCGGCAGTAATATACTCTTTGACGCCGGCTATCATTGCTGAGACAATATCTGGACTCGTACGAAAATAGTATATCATCTCACGGTGTCCCTTCTAGAAGCCTATATTATGACAATTCCACCCGGTGTGTTCGTTGAGCCACAGTCCTTGCAGGAAATCGCAGAAGGTGGTATGAAGTCAGTCCTACCTCAAACAATCGATTTCTCACAGTTTGGTAGGAGACTCGATTTCCTGTGGCATTCTGGAGCACTTGCTGTAGATGTCGAGCAGTTGAAAAGGGGTGCATTCTTTGCATTAATTACCAGAAGTCGACCTTTAAGAGGTGTTCCGATGCAAAAAGATCCACTTCCAGGCCTTCTTGCAGTCGTACCTGTTTCTCCAAGGCGCGAAAGGGCACGTGAAATTACGCTCTGCGTGGTTCCTAACATACCAGCAATGTGAACCCGGCGATCTCCTCTTTGGTGCATAACAATGGCTAAATTTCGTTGTTATATTGTTAAACGGTTTCTCTGCATTATTGTATATTATTAAGAACACAAATTTAACGCTAACAAAAAACAATGAACAAAAGAGACCTTAAGAATTCAAGAAAAGTTATTCAATCAAACAGACAAACTTAAACACTAATTCTCGGTTTCTCTGCATTATTGTATATTATTAAGAACACAAATTTAACGCTAACAAAAAACAATGAACAAAAGAGACCTTAAGAATTCAAGAAAAGTTATTCAATCAAACAGACAAACTCGACTTGACACTAATACGGTTAAACAATTGCAACTGGATTCGATTCTTTTTGTTTTTTGACATCAAGCATTGCCGCTTGCTGCAATTATCAATAATAGACAATCATTAGCCGCCAAATACAAACACATATGCTTTATATTACAATATCCCTATTCATTTTTGAGTAGTTTATTTCGCTGGTATGCCGTATTTACAGTATACCGGGTGCTGACTTTGAATGTGCTCCATAGGAAAAATACATGCATTTGTGGAATTCTTTAATTTCCTGCTCCCCAAGTTGAAAAACGCGCCCAAAACAAGGTGTACGCAGAAGGAACATTCATGTTCCAGAGATTACATCCACTTTTTATTTTTAGAATATCAAAATAAGTGATTAATTTAAAAAAATATGAAATAATTTATATAGATGGTGTAGTAATAGCACCAAATCCGATGTGCGAATGCCGCCGGCGTGGTTTAGCGGTTACAGATATGCATTGTATCGCGAACTTCGCTAGTTCGAATCCGCTATTCAGCTTTATTATTTTTTTTATGAAAAATGTTTTATTTTTGTAAATCCAATTGTATTATTATTCTCTAAATACACAACATTATTAAATATTGTAGATAAATTACACCAAGAACGCTTGCTCAAGTGCGGAAATAGTTTTCTAATCGTTTTGGTTACTCTTTGAATGCAGATGGCAATTCATTCGAACATTTGCGTTAATAATTACCGTGAAACGATTTAACGGTTATTCTTAAATGTGTAACGGTAAATTTAAACATTAACCCAGATATGGCCAAAATATTTGTTTCCCTTTTGCAAGTACTGTGTTCTTATATTGGGTTAAAACTATAAATGAAAGGCAGTTTTATTTTTGTTGTAGGATAATTTATTGAATAAAATACCATTTTTTTCCTCGTACAGCGATGCGATATAAACTTATATTTTGAATCGGAACGATCGACTCCTCCTATACTCCTGTTATAATATTTCACGACACATGGTTGCTCGACTTGAATAATTTTTTTTCTTTTTGGGAATACCGTTTGACAGAATTTAGGGGATCCACTCCGATTGCATTTGAGCAAAAAGTAACAATATTATTGTCATTCCATTTTAAGAAAATTATGTTGCTATCTCTAATTTTGATAAAATCATAATTCCCACGTGCAGATTTCTTCATGATCTTAGAATCACGCAAGGTACTACCAGGAATGCGATTTTCCCTAATAGTTCCGGTGCCGAACATATTTTTTTCACTCAGGTTTTCTAGCAGAACGACAGAAGAAAAGACATTATCAAAGAACAAATGGAACCTCAGGCCCTTCCATTTTGATCTCAGGACATCGGCGTTCAAGCAAAACAGACGTTCCAACACCAAGGTCCTTATAAGTTTCACTGATGTTTGTGGAAGCTCCTTGGTAAGGCTCGAACCAGTTTACATAGCCTTGTCGAGTCGTACCTACCCATAGCTTGAAACCATAGCGTATTGGTTTGCCATGGATATACTGTTTACAACCGTGTCGTCCTGTATATGGAACCATGGCTTCATCTATGCTATGCTGTTCTTCAATATAAGCACTTTTCATAAACTTTTCATTCAAATATGTGAAAAGTGGTCTGAATATTGGACAAGATAAATTCAAATTTGTTTCTTGATATCGCTTGAGAAACTAGTTTATTGTTGGAATCTTTCGAACGTTCCCAATACATTCTTCTTCTAGGAAGTGGAATGAATCCACTAAGGAGAAGCACTCCAATGAAAGATTTCATTTCAGTAATATTCACGCGCAAGGATCTGTTCTTCTGTGAGGCATATCGATTCGTCTCATCTGTTATTCTTTGTAAAAGTTCATCATCAAAAATGGAACAAAAAAGAGAAGTAGGAGTATGTTCAGGCATGTCGAAAACATCATGGGGTTCTTCAAAAACATCATTCGTGGTCAAATCCTCCTTCACATAATGATATTTTTTATTATTTTTCGCTTTCTTCACACTGACAGGCAAGTTTCCTCTGATTTGGGCTAGGGGTGCGTCATCTTCTGAATCCCAATAATCATCTAAATTGTATTTCGAGGATACTTCTACCTCGCTTTGCATTAGTGAAGCCGGTAAATTGTCTATATCTACGCAATCTTCCTCGCCGGAATCTTCATCGCTGACGTTACCAGTTGCATTTATGGGTGGTAATAGCGTTTTTGTATAAGAAATCACAAAATACAAAACGTATAGTATATTATGTTCCCAATGTACTACATATAGGACATCGACTTTTCCGCTAACAAAACAAAAAATATTATGTTCCCAATGTACTGCTCATATAGGACATCGACTTTTCCGCTAACCAAACAAAAAAAAACAGAAAAAAATAACTAACTGCTCATGCATAAATCATTCAGACTATCTTTTATAAAAAACAAATAAGAACAAACAATTATATATAATCTCATTTGTAAACTAACAAAAAATTACGTACCTTGCGAAGGTGACGCCGTATTCAGCCATATCTGATGAAGCACAAACTAATATTTCACAACAGAATGAATCGAATATACAGTACTTTGAAGAATGCGACGCGACAAGTTTAGACAAGTTTGAGGTGTACTACATATAGGTCATTGGGCATATCTGGGTTAAATGAAACTGTTTTATTTTTTAGTTTTTTATGAAACCCAAAAGCGCATGTATTTTGTGTTATGTGTTTTTAGAGAATAATAACACAATTGGATTTATAGATATAAAACGTTTAGCATAAAAAAAATAAAGCTTAAAAGCAGATTCGAACTCCCGAAGTTCGCGTTACAAAGCATATATGGAACCGCTAAGCCACGCTGGCGGCATTCGCACATCGGATTTGATGCTATTACTGCACCATCTCTATAAATTATTTCAAATTTTTTTTAAATTAATCGTATTATTTGATATTCTAAAAATAAAAAGTAGATGTAATATTAATGTCCCTTCTGCCTACACCTTGTTTTCGAATAGTTTTTCAACTAGGGGAGCAGGAAATTGAAGAATTCCATAAACGCGTGTATTTTCTCTATGGAGCGCATTCTTAGTCAGCATACGGTATACAGTAGTATTCACATGTTTGTTCTATCTACTTTGACAAACGCTTTTTTGAACTCTACAAAGCTCATATGCATTTCTTTCAGCCACTCGTTACCTTCGTCTACAATTATTCTTAAGGTGCATACTTGGTCTGTACAGGATCTGCGCGGTCTAAAACCTGCTTGATTCGTTCTGAGTAACCTTTCAATCTCTCCCTGCATCCTACGCAGGACTATGCGAGTTAAAATTTTGCTAATTATATTTAGACTCGTGATGGCTCTCCAATTATTGCACTCTAATCTACTGCATTTCTTTGGTATTTTAGTAATCAGTCTATCAGTTCATTCTTCCGGTATTATCTCATCTTCCCCTATCTTATTTAGTAAACCGTGAAGCATTTAACACTTGTTTCCGCTCCCGCCTTGATTAACTCCCCAGTAATATTGGCGGTACCATCAGACTTATTATTTTTCAGTTTTTGTGTGGCCTCTATTTCTGCTATTTAGATTCAGCTCATCAAATTTCACATCTTCATCGTTAATTTCTTCACCTTTAACATAATTGTTGATTTATTTATTCCAAGCCATTCATTTTCTTGAGTTGATGCTAAATTACACCTGATTTAGGATGCTATTATGTGATAAGTAGAGCAGACGTGTAATTTGAGCTCCGATAAATAAAATCTAATATAGATCGTATCGAGCAAATAATTACATAGCGTAGTACAGCGAAGTAGTGTTAAGTGAAGATTTCACCGCGAGATAGCGAAAAAAAAAGAGAAATAGTCGTAATTTGAAACATATACTAAAAATTTCAGTGTAAATACGTGCAAGTGCATACTTTGTTCGAACAAGGACGCGCACGAATTAGGCGGAGGTTATCGCGCACTCGTCCGTACCACATACAAAAATGTTTGCAGCGCGGGGCTCATCTAGGTACGATAGCGATAGCTCGACAACGGAAGAGCGCAAACGAAAAAAGAAGGCCGGTTTAGCTGAAAGTGGCGAAGACGACGAAAACTCTAAGAAAAACCGGAAAACAGCCAGAAGCCCACCTAAGGAAAATAAAAAAGCCACGGACATGGAAGAACTGAAGGGAATGATGATGAATCTGTTGCAAAAGGTAGACGAAATAAGGGAGGAACAAAAGGAGTATAAGAAGGAAATTTCAGAATTAAAGGAGGAAAACAAGAAATTAGCCGGAAGAATAAATACGCTAGAAAAAAGATTAGAATCAGCTGAAAAAAGAGAGAAGAGAAATAATATTAAAATAACAGGAATCGTGTGTGCCCCGGGAAAAGAAAAAGAGGAAGTAGATAACTTTTTAAGTAGCAAGCTAAACATTACAGTAAAAGCAACTCAAGCAAGGCAAATAAAAACGAGAAATAAAATGTTTATAATAGCAAAATTAGAAGAATGGGAACATAAAGCGGAAATCATGAAAAACAAATATAAGTTAAAAGAATCAAATATCTTCGTGGACGATGATTTAACGGCAGAGGAGGCTAATAAACAAGATATACATGAATACGGAGTGGGAATAATTCTAAACGCAAAATTTAAAAATATACTAATAGAATGGAAACCGGTCTCCGAAAGAATAATAACGGCCATGCTAAATACGCAGAACCAAAAGGTAACAGTACTGCAGTGTTACGCACCAACAGATGTGTCTGAAACGGAAGAGAAAGAAAACTTTTACAGCCTACTTGATAAAACAATCATGAAAATCAATAAAAACGATGTAATCATATTGATGGGAGATTTTAATGCCCAAGTGGGTGGTATAAGCGAAGACCTAGAACACATCATAAGGAAACATGGATTTGGCAACCGGAGCGAAAATGGTGAATTATTGATTGAACTATGTGGAAACCATGAGCTCCAAATTGGTGGAACCCTATTTGCACACAAGAAGTGTCACAAAGTAACTTGGGTATCCCCCGATCAAAGTACAGAAAATCAGATTGACCACATCTGTATAAGCAGCAAGTGGAGAAACGCTCTCATGGATGTCCGCAATAAAAGAGGCGCTGATGCAGACACAGACCATCACCTGCTTATAGCAAATATACGTTGCAAATTCATAAAGCGTAAAGAAAATGGCGTAAATATTAGAAGCAGAACGTACGACGCAGAAAAGGCTAGAAACCCAGAAACGAGGAACAAATTTATAGAGAGAGTTCGACGAAAAGTAGAAGAAATGGATCGTAACATAACAATAGAAGAAAGATGGGAGAAATGTAAAAGACGATTTAAAGAAGCAGGGGAGGAAACACTGGGTATCAAAAGGCAAAGTCGTGCAGAATGGATCAGTCATGACACGTGGGAAAAGATAAGAGAAAGAAGGAGATGTAAAGAGCGCAGGCTCCAAGCGAGCGATGAAGAAGCAAAGGTACAGATGCAAATGGCGTACACTAGAAAGAGCAAAGAAGTAAAGAGAAGTATAAAAAGAGATAGACAGACATACATGGAAGAATTAGCAGAGAAAGCACAAGCAGCAGCCAACAGAGGAAACAGTAAGGAACTATATAATACAATAAGGAAATTGGCAGGAAAGACAAAAAGAGTAATAAACGAACCTATTAAGAGCAAAGATGAAAAAATCCTAAGCACATTAGAACAACAGCTAGAGAGATGGAGAGAGCACTTCCAAGAAGTCATGAACGTGGAGGGTGATGGCATACAGTTACCGGAAGAGATTATAAGTCCTGAAATGCAAATAAACACAGACCCCCCAACTACAAATGAACTAATGAAAGCTATCCAATAGATGAAAAATGGAAAATCACCTGGAAGCGACCAGCTGACAGCAGATTTATTAAAGATCGATGTAGTACTCACTGCCGATATACTACACCCCCTGATAGAAAAGATATGGGTAGAAGAAACCTTCCCCCAAGATTGGAAGGAGGGGATTGTGGTAAAGGTGCCCAAAAAAGGAGATCTCCAAAAATGTAAAAATTGGAGGGAAATCAGTCTTTTAAGTGTGCCCAGTATGATATTTTACCGAATAATCTTAAATAGAATAGAAGGAACTATTGACGCAGGATTAAGGAAAGAACAATGCGGATTTAGAGCGGGGCGCTCCTGTACAGACAACATCAACACAATCAGGATCTTAATAGACCAATCACTTGAACTCCACACCCCACTGCAACTACTGTTTATCGATTATGAGCGAACATTTGACTCAATTAATAGGGAATACATATGGACAGCACTTAAAAATAGAGGACTCCCAAGCAAGATGATAAATCTAATCAGAGCGGGCTACGAGGGTTATAAATGCCGGGTACTGCACAAGGGAAAGCTATCGGCACCGTTTGAAGCCGCGACTGGCGTGAGGCAGGGCTGTAATATGCAATATGCCGATGATGTGTGCCTAATATCAAACAGGATGCAACAAATGCAAATAAAATTAGACAGTCTTCAGGAGGAATCGCGAAAAGTTGGCTTAAGAATTAATAAAGAGAAAACGAAGATGCTTAATATTAATGCAACAACCGTGAGCGACCTGACAATGGAGGGCGATCCTATAGAAGTGGTGCGTGAATTTGTGTATCTGGGCAGTATAGTGTCGTGCGAAGGGGGGTCGTTAACAGGTGTTGAACACAGAATAAACAAAGCAAGGGGGGCTTTGTCGGGAATGGGAAGTGTGTGGCGGGCCAACAACATCAATGTGCCAACAAAAGTAAAAATTTTCAACGCAACGATCAAACCAGTGCTACTCTACGGGTCAGAAACATGGTGTGTAACAAACAAAATTAAAACCAAGTTGCAGTCATTCGTCAACAGGTGCCTAAGGCACATTCTACGGATACGGTGGCCAGAAACAATTTCAAACATAGAGTTACGGAGAAGAACAGGCCAACAAGACATAAATGCGGAAATAAAGAAGAGGAAATATCGCTGGCTAGGGCACACATTAAGAAAATCTCGCGAAGAACCATGCCGAGCAGTGCTGGAATGGAATCCGCAAGGAAAAAGGAAGATAGGGCGACCGCGAACGACCTGGAGAAGAACTGTTGCAGAGGAGAGCACGAAATCAATCGCACAGCTGAAGCCAATTGTGGACGACAAGCAACAGTGGAAACAATTCGTAACCACCCTATGTCCCCCCGGGGAATAACGGGAACTATTATTATTATTATGTGATAAGTGTGTTGGTCAATGCCATGGATAATAAAAATAATTATATGTACGACGCTTACGTGATTTGGAACAGCTTATAATAATGTGAAATTTCAGGCTTCCGTGGTTTGTGTCTAATGAAGCCATCTCTTCGGGCTTAGACGGCATCGTGGTTGAAATGATTGCTGCTGACATTTCGCTAACTATTGCCGGTAGCATTATCAAAGCTTAAGTTATTAAATTTTGATAATGCTATCTGCAATGGTTAGCGAAACGTCAGCTTAAATCATTACGCTTTGACAATGCTACCTGTAGTGGTTAATGAAACGTCAGCAGCAATCAATTCAACGACGTCACGGTCTAAGCCCGACGAGATGACTTCAGCTTATAATAATCCCAAAACACAAAGTGAGCCCTTAGAAACTGCTTTGTTTGAATTTCCATGTATAATGTTATATGAGTTTCGGATTTGTCATTGAACTCCGTTCGAAGCAAACATATTAAAGCGACAAGATAACAGCTGTGTTTTTATATTAAAAGAAATTGATTTGAATAACAGAGCAATTATTTTGCAGTAACTGTTCACGAGCGTGGCGTTAAAATAATCGAATTGTGAATTATATTGGAAAGGTTACCCTGTTCGAATGTAGATCATCAAAAAAAAAATTTTAAATGCAGCGCTTATACACTATTGGGGAGGAACAGTATTAACGAATTATCTTTTGCTACATAAATTAGTTTTAAGACAATCAGGAAAAAGAGACGCTGCTATAATAGTAAAAGAAGTTTCTTCAACTTCTACTAATAGAGGCAATACGATTAAAAAGGCACAGTTGTTGAGGAACTTAGCTGGTATGTTATTCCCCTGAGACATTGGCGTTGTATGATGCTGGTAAATATATGAAAATGCGTTTAATGCAAACTGGTGCTGAAACATGAAATGCAAACATTTATCCTTTTTTTAATTTTACACAAATAAACACGTTTTTATTTGTATTTTTCTGATACCCGCTACAAGCTTTTCTGTGACGTATTGCCGGAATTATTCGCAATCACCCTGTATACTACCGATATAAATATTAAATCACAATCTAAGGAAACAATGCAGTTTGAAAAATAGAAATTATTTATTACCTGGAATTACAAATTCTCTTATCACAATTTTGTAATGTCATATCAATATTGTAGTCAATAGTTTTGATAGTTTCACTTTCAATATTTACATTTACTAGTGGACCAAGACGTTCCTGGCCAATTGTTCAACGCCACTATTGTTTTTTTTTTTTTCTTTAGGCTAATATGCCACGACGCAGAATATGGTACAAAATTCTCTTCAGAATTCTGTAAAAAAATTATTCACAAAATTTTGTACATAATTCTGTAAAACATGTATGACATGAACCAGACTTTTGTGATTTTTGTCTGCGCGCATGCGCAAATAGGTCAAAATTACATTGGCATCTATGAGAAAACTGTCAAAATTATCATGTGACTGTGGATAATGTAAAATTCTATCAAGGTTTTATAACATTAAGTTGATGCATAAGTTCATAGAGCTTTTATTTATTTATTTTACATGAACACACGCCAAAACAAACAAGCTGCAGCAAAGAAAGACGCGAGCGAGATAAGAGAAAGTGCGGTTAGCGTCGGTACGGCGGCGTAAACACGTGGTAAAACATTTACCTCTCTGCCCTCTGCAATCGTTGATGGGCATTAAAAATTGTTCGTTTGCACATCAATACGACGCAGATTCTGAACAAGTTTTTGCAGAATCTTGCATACACAATTCTGTATGACGATATACAAAATGTTGTAAATACAGCTTGTACAAAATTCTAAATAGTTTTGTATAACATTCTGCGTCGTGTCATGATTAGCCTTAAACTTTCTTCAGTGCATTAGAAATACGTTGGTGTAATAGAAAACATTTCAAAAAGTAGATTCTAGCTTTTTCATTAAAGTAAGATACGAGGGCGGGTCAATAAGTCCGTGACTTTTTGAATGAAACAGGTTTTTGGATAAAAAATCATTTTATTTTTCAACATAGTCTCCTTTGAGCTCTATACACTTTGTCCAACGTTTCTCCAATTTTTTTATCCCTTCCAAAAAATAAGATTTGTCGAGGTCATAAAAATAGGTATTTGTTTGTGAGATGATTTCATCGTTGGAGTCAAATCTCTTTCCGCCGAGCCATTTCTTCAGGTTTGGAAACAAGAAATAGTCACTCGGGGCTAAATCCGGAGAATAGGGCGGATGAAGGAGCAATTCGTAGCCGAATTCTCGGATTTTTGTCATGGAAACTGCACATGTGTGCACCCTTGCATTGTCCTGGTGGAAAAGAACTTTTTTCTTTGCCAAATGCGGTCGTTTTTTTTTCAAATCCTCATTAAATCGACCCAATAAGTTGGCATAATATTTGCCATTGATTGTTTTACCCTTTTGAAGGTAGTCAATGTGGATTATACCGCGTGCATCCCAAAAACCGGTCGCCATGACTTTATTGGTTGATAAACCCACCTTGGCCTTCTTTAGCGCCGATTCACCCCGAGAAACCCACTGTTTTGACTGCTGTTTGGCTTCCACAATCTCTCGCACTTTCAATCTCCGATCGGCCAACACCATATCGTGAATTTTTTCAATTGTTTCGGGTGTACAGACCTCAACTGGGCGTCCAGAACGTTCGGCATCTTCCGTGCTTGTACGGCCACAAGGAAATTCAGTAAACCACTTTTTTACCGTTGAAATTGATGGTGCAGAGTTCCCATAGTATTTATCAAGCTTAGCCTTGGTTTGAGTGATGGTTTTTTTTCCGCAAAAAATAATGCTTAATGAGCACACGAAATTCACTTTTTTCCATTTTCTCCTCAAATCACGCGGTAGTCTGCTATCAATGGCTGTCAAACACAAACTAAATGACGCAGCTTGTTGAAATTTTGACAGGAGTCAACTGACAGATGCCTGTTGACAGGAGCAGTGTTGCCCTTTCAGTTAAGAGGCGGGAAATTCAAAAAGTCACGGACT
>JABXWE010005698.1:0-25996 GCA_014611495.1 Limonius californicus
CCCCCCCCCCAGAACCGCTTTCGCATTACTTCAGGGGGTGCGGGCGTCCCTTACACACTAAGCACACTATACATCCATGCAACATGCACCCTAAACTTAACTAAGCGAAATGCGGTCGCCCCAGTCGAGATTCGAACACCCAAGCCGATCGGCCACATTTCGCTGTGACCTCGAGTGGCAACGCGTATCCGCACTATTCCACCGAGGCCCCGTAAGTGTCGTCTACCTGAACCCTGGCAAGCGTACTGCAGCCAATGTGAAAAACAATACGTATAATATACCATAGTAAATTAGCTACAGAATCTTGGCATTGTTCTGTTTGTAAGAAAATCGGGTAAATTTGGAGATCGGGGTTGCATGCGTCATATTCTTAAAGGACGGTAGCTTGTAATAAGGTGAACAAACTTTACTTAATTAATTTCACATATGTCGTATAACTAGATTGCTTTTACCGTCTGTTTGCACTACTTTTGGCATTTATATATTACACGTTCTTACGAATTTCTGATATTTTTTTACCTTATTTGAATCTTAAAAATGTTGTCCAGTAGCTAAAGCCTAAGCAACTCCATGATTCCTGTCCTAACCCGCTTAGCTCGAATCAGGGCACGTAGCACTATACACGAGTATAACATGTTTCACTCTAACCCCCCTTCTCAACTATAGGAATGAGATCCCTTCGTTGCTCCAGAATTAATTAAAATTCGGGCCACAGCAGGAGTCAAACTCGGCTCGACCGGTTGAGAGTCTCCATCCGCACAGTCGCCACAATTGTGTAACTAAATGAGAAGTCACTTTGAAAAAGTGACTATTTTGTTGAGTAGTGTATTTAGTAGTAGTAAAAATTGAAATTTAAACTAAACTTGTTTCAAATATGATTCGGCCATTCACTATCTACATCAAATAAGTACTTATTCACAATTATAAAACAGCAGAAATGTACGTTAATTAAAAGCAAAATCTCCAACATTAAACAAAATATAATTTAAATTAAAATTATTTTAATATTGGCCAACCTTTGTTCTTCCATGGTCCACTCGCATCTTTTTGTCATGGAATTTACCAGTTTTCGTTCGAAATACAGCGAAACTAGACACGAATAAAACATTCGTGGTAATTATACACGGTGTCCTATGACATGAAGTCACTAATTCACCTACTGTAGGAGACGTGAAAAGAAGTCGAAACTAAAGAGTGGTCATTTTCTGTAAATCGACTATTAAAGAAGTTATGGCCTGTTTTAGTTAAATACTGAAGCAGCCGAAACAATAAATGATATTAAGTAGTATTTTATATAAACTGTCTGCGTTATTATGGGAATGATATACTTGTATGTCGAACAGTAAACCATCTTAAAGTTGATTTCTCTGCTTGCGCTTATTAACAGTGTTGAATATCCATTACATATACGGTTTTGTGATGGAAACTTAGTAGCAGCTGCTCGAGACTACCGGACCGACGAGATTTTCAACGAGTGCACAACCACCTACGTTAAAGCCCTCTTACCTACAGATTGCGCTAGTCGCGTGGAATTTTGCCGCTGGATCATTCAAAATCGAAGCCTACGTAATAGAATTTTATTCATGGATGAGGCAATATTTACAAGGAATGGATTAATGAACAGAAAGAACAGTTCTTGGGATTTGAAGAATCCACACGAAATCGCAGTGTCAAATTATTAATATAGGTTTTCAGTGAATATCTGGTGTGGAATTATTGATAACATGCTCATTGGTCCATTCGTCTTTGAGAACTATTTAACCGCCGATATTTAAATTTTCTAGAAAGTCATTTGGGAGGATTGTTAGATGATGTCCCTTTGACGATCAGACATGGTATGTGGTACGAGCACGATGGTGCCCCTGCGCACTTTGCGTTACGTGTAAGACAATTTTTAAATCAACGGTTTGAAGGACGTGTAATTGGTAGAGGAGAACAGCATCCCTGGCCCCCAGGATCACTGGAATTACCTTGTTTAGATTATTATTTGTGGGGCCATATGATAGATATGGTGTACCAAACACGATCAGAAACTGGTGAATATCTTAGGAGACGCATTTTTGAGGCAACAGAACTAATTCGGAATAACAATGAAATGTGAAATGTGTCTCGAGAGCAACGGTGGCCATTTTGAACAATCTTTTTAGTGAATTTAAACTAAAATAAAAATAAATATTGGCTTCTCTGAAATTGTAATTATTTAATAAATAATAATTTACAGATTTACAGATAATAATCTGTATTTTAAAATCGGTTTACCTTAAGGCATAACTTTATTAGAAGTTTTAACTATATTTGGTCTGAAGATTACGTACACGAAGTAGGGACCTCACGTCGTGGGACACCCTGTATATCCATTGCTGAATATTCTGTATTGAATGCAAGTCGAGACATTGTGCTGGCCAGTTAATAGAGTCATCCATGATTTAATTAGTTCTGCTTTATAACAAGAAGCATTATTGTCATGGAAAATAAACTTTTCCACGCCTAACAGAACTTTTTCACCAGTCAGCATATTATTCTTGGAAGTATTTTGGGGTTTTCACTATCTCAGAGATGACATGTAGTCTACCAACTCCCTGAACCGACATACCTCATACCTTAATTGTTGGAAGTGCACATTTTGATGAAAATTATTACTGTGTAATCTTATAGGTGCTGCTAGGATGAGTGTTCATATTAAGGATTGATTCATCAGTAAGTAGCACTATCTGCCACTGTTTGGTGGTTCAGTTTCGATGTTGCTTGGGCTGTAGCAACGATGGCATCTTAGTTTATCGGAAAGCAGTTTTCCTTCCATAGGAAAGGTATACATGGTTACATTAGTATTTTGGTACCATAATTTGAATAGTTCGGTGGCATTAATTTGTTTGTTTTAAATGGATCTTATATATGTAGAGTCATCTTATTGTGTTCCCATGAATGAACGAATAGATAAACGATTAAGGCAACTTGCTAGAAAAATCTTAATTTAATTATTCTGTAGAATTTTAAGAAGGTAAATAGCTATGACATTAGTGGTACCATAGGCTAATAAATACCTATTAGCCTATGGTGGTACCTATAGTAATTACAACTACATAGTTGGAAGTGATTATCGAAATTATGCGAAAAAGCTTTAGCTTTGGTGCTTCAGGAGTTGCTAGCTGGTTTTATTTCAGTCTCTATAACGATTGCTTCATCAGTGTATTATTCATGTCAGTCGGGTACCTTGAAACCATCATGTTCATGCTATTGAACTCCAAAATAAGAAACGTTGCTAATGTGATAATAATTTTAGAAAACTTTGTACATAATAACATTGGAGGAGTTGAGGCATCCCATATGTTGTTACAAAAGACTAAAAGTTCAGAAAAGTATAGTATTCCCCTGTGCGGTTTCGTAGCCGCAAAAGCCGATTACCATCAACACAGAGTATGATCTGATGCTGCTGGATATGCACCACTTCATTCCTGGATTATCGCACCGGACCCACTACATTAATGCTGAGGGCGCCTAGGAGGGTGTAGTTCGCCCTTAGGGTGTCTATCTGAACCACCTGCCCCTCTGGTCTTATTACACTACTCTTTATTATGCATGCGTTTTATGCGACTATTTTTTATTTGCATACAAGCCTCTATGAACATTTTTCTTTTTACTTTTACGGATGCTAGCGGGATTCGAACTAGGTATTATTGAGAATCACTAAGAGAGTTATAGATGTTATTTTTAATTACTAAATTTTAAAATGTTCTTTTATTTTTATTCTGTAATTGGTTCTAATATGGCATTTTAATCGCCCCCCACGAAATTGAGCAAATTATGGTAAATTAACCATCCTCTTTTCTCGCCATTTTTAATTATTTACTGTCGTGTTTTATTAAAGCACGTGAAAGCAGAGTTTCTGCTGCTCCTGTAGTAAACAAGCAGGAAACTCTGGAAAACTTTTCTACTAACAGTTTATAAAGTAGCGGAAGTTGGTGTGACGTACGGAACGGTTTTAAACGAAACGGACATATTTTTCTATTTAGCAATTATCGTGGCTTTTAAAAAATAAACGGATTGGACATATATATTATCGAATCTAAAAATAGCATCTGTCTGTATTTGTAAGAACTTTAGCTTAGATATTCATGATTTATACATTTTTAATTTATTAAACAAACAACTAGAATTTGCAAAGAATTTCGATTGAAGGAAGGAAATCAATTTTTATTTTTTCGTGCGAAACGTTGCCGTTGACGAAAACTTTTCTGCAGATTATGTGAGTAGAACGATGGTTATATCTCCCATCTTTTACAAAAATTTGCAGAATGTTTAAAGTTATTTTTTATGGTCAAAGTAGTTTGCTGTAAATATTTCAGTGCTGAATAAACAGGAGGCATTTAAAAGTTTTCATTAATTGAACGACTATGAGCTCAATAGGGATTAAAGGGAAAAAATATTTCAAAAAGGTATTGTAGCGTGAAGTACTATTTGCTTATGGAACATATCCATGCCATCTCTAGAGTTCAAGTGCGCAAGGAAACCTTATGCTATACAGGGTGGGACATACTTTAATACTAAATAATTTCCTTAAAAGTTATGACGCCTTAAATATAAAAATATTTTAAAATATTGGGTACATTGTAGAAGCAAAATAGCTGATCTAGCTGAAAATTAGTACACATCCGCTTTGGGGGAGCCAAACATTCTCAACGTACATATGTATAAGCATTACTGCATATTGTAAAAGCAGCTGCTGGCTGATTGTTTTTGATTCTAAATGTTAAACAAAATCATTAAAAATATGACGTCAGAGTGGGTGTCCAGTGACACTAACTCTATGAAATATTCAGTCATAATGACATAGCATTGCTACTATTAATATCTATGTGGTAAATCTAACGGTATATTCCTTTTTAGTTTGTACTCATATACACTATTGTCTAGTAAACCAACAGCTAATGAGTTGGGATGCACTTCCAGTCTCTTTAAGTATTTGGCACTGGTTTTAACAATTTCTTCTTTAACTGAATGTATATTGAGGTTATCACGTATTTCCTTGTTTGGTATGAAATAGGGAGCATTGACCGTTGCTCGAAGTATCTTGGATTGTAGCCTTTCAAGGATTTCAATGTTTGAGTTTGAGCCTGCGCCCCAGACCTGCACACCGTACGTCCACACTGGTTTTATGATCACCTTATAAATTAACAATTTATTTGAGAGTGATAGTATTGATTTACGCCCAATTAACCAATAATACTCACGAAGTTTAGCACCAAGCTGATAGCGTTTTTTTAAGATGTGTGTGCGCCACGTGAGACCTTTGTCTAAGTGCAAGCCTAAGTACTTAACACTATCCTTTTGCGGTACTGGTTGTTGCTTAATGGTGACTTGAGATAGGATCCGTCGACATTTAGTAAAGGCAATATGCACTAACTTACTTTGGTTAAGTTTGATGCGCCACCTATCTGTCCACAGTTGTATTCTGTTGAGATTTTCCTGGAGGAGCCGGGAAGCTTCTACTGGATCGGAATGTCTTGCGGTAATTGCTATGTCGTCAGCAAATGCTGCAGTATCTGTATGACCATCGGTAGGTAGATCTGCAGTATACAATAGATAGAGGGTTGGTCCCAGAACGCTACCCTGAGGGACACCTGCTCTTATAGGGAACAGACCAGTTATCTCCTGTTCAATTTTCACTTGGAAGTGTCGTTCTTCCAAGTATGATTTTAGGATACGTAAAGCATGTGAGGAAGTGCTTTCTTTAGCTTGTACATTAGGCCTTTGTGCCAAACCCAGTCGAAAGCTTGACTGACATCCAGGAATGCAGCTGAGCAGTAACTTTTCTCTTCAAACATGGTATTTATTATATTGACTAATCTATGGACTTGCTCTACTGTACCATGCTGCCTCCTCAAGCCGAACTGGAAGTCTGGGATAAGCTGATTTTCGTTAACTATTTGTACTAATCGTTTTGTTATCATTTTTTCTAGCAGATTCGATAATATAGGCAGCAGGATTATTGGCCTATAAGACGTAATATCATTATCCGGTTATCATCATAATTCGTTTGACTTTTGGCGAATAAGGACGTATCTCTTTCGTATTGCGGGCACGCGAGTGAACGATAACCGCGAGGCCGAGAGGTCAAGTTTGAACTTTCTAAACAAGTGATAACAAAAATAAATTTACATTCCTTCAAGAAATAAGAATAGTGCTATACAATAAATTAGCAGCTAAAAATGCAGTCAACCAGTGGCGGACCGTATGTATCCCAAACCCAACAAATACCAAGTCAAAGTTATTATTACAATCAAAATTATATCCCTACATATGAGCATCAACCAACGTTCGGTATAATGCAATCCCAATTCTCTCAGCAATCACAGCCATATCTTATGCAAGCCCAACCAATGGTCTACACTACACAATGGGATCACAAATAACACCAACACAACCCGCATACTTACCCCAGCCAGCAATGCAGTCGGTAAGTACACCAAACTATATACAAACATCAGAACACTTAACTTCGAACTACAAACCAAATCAAGCGCTTTGTGACTATATAAGTCAGGATACTGTACGCTATCATACTACACCTTCAAACAAACAGAGCGCTACATACAAACCCGAAACAACAAACAGCGACAGCAAACAAGACCAACAACCTCAAACAAGTCAAGATGAAGAGAAAATTCTCAAGATAAATGAATTTCAAGAAGTGCGACCAAGGAAGAAGAAAAGGGCACCTGCAAATTCTCCCGAATACCAAACTAGAAGAGTACGGCCTAAAACAAGCATTCCTCTAAAAAACAATTTCCAAACCCTAGCTACTATCGAAAATACAGACAACGGCGACATCGTAGACCTAAACAAAGAAGAAAAATTTGAAAAACCGCCATCATTCATTATACATCACATCGTCAACATAAGTCCACTAATACGATTGATTGATAGTGCTATTAAAAAAGAAGACTATCATTACCAAACTATGAATGGCAGCAAGGTCAAACTGCACATAAATACTGTAGAAAATTATAAAAAAATTAAAGAAATACTCGACGATAATAAAGTTGCTCGACATACCTTCAGTTTAAAGGAAGAAAGAAGCTACAGAGTAGTAATCAAGAACCTTCATTATTCAACTGAGATTGACGAAATTAAAGAAGCTCTAATCAGCCATGGACATAAGCCTAAAAATGTAACAGTTTATAAAATGGGTAAGACAAATTAATACAGAAATATATTCTTTGTTGAACTCGAACCAAATGCAAATAATAAAGACATATTTGGCATACAATACCTATTGAATGCCAAGATCAAGATAGAACCACCGCATATGAAAAAGACGCTAGTACAATGCAAGAGATGTCAATGTTATGGACATACCCGTAACTTCTGCACAAGACCGTTCAGATGCGTAAATTGTGGAGCAAACCATGAGTCCAAAGAATGCAAACAGCCAAAAACTATCACCACCAGTTGTGCTCTGTGCAAGGGAAAGCACCCTGCGAACTTTAAAGGTTGTCAGGTCTGCCTGGAAATACTTAACAGACGCGATCCAGACGCCAAATTAAGGCAAGCTACACAGAAACAACAGGTTGCACAGTATGTACATGTACCCACTGAATTCCCACTACTACCAAGGCAAATAAATACAAATCCAGTACCTCTAGCAGTCCATCATAGTGCTGAGGAACAGCCTACAAGAAACCCTAGAGAGCCATTTGCGCAAGTTACTGCTCTGGGACAGACCACTACAACGTCAAACCAGCTGAGTCACTCAATACAATTCATGCACGATACAATCGCAAATCAAAATAAAATTATTGCGGAACTTATGGCAGAAGCAAAAGAAATGAGGAAAACCATTGAGACCCTTGCTAGAGAAATTAGTATAATAAGGCAGCAAACCATCTGAACTAATGGACAAATATAAAATAGTCACATGGAACTCCTACGGCTTGACGCAACATCGGCAAGAAGTTGAAACATATATAACCACAAACCAGATAGATATCCTTCTCATCTCGGAAGCACACTTTACAGAACGTACCCACTTTAAAATTCCAGGATACTGTGTTTATGACACCAAGCACCCTAATGACCATGCAAGAGGAGGTACAGCAATAATAGTCAGACAAAGCATAAAACATCATGAGCTCTCCAAACACAGCAGAGAATACCTGCAAGCCACCACCATCCTAGTAGAAGACTGGAACGGTCCATTAGCTGTTTCGGCTGCATACTGCCCCCCAAATTACAAAACAAACAAGGAAAGTCTTGATGAATACTTCAAATCCCTAGGAGTTAGATTCAACTCTGGAGGCGATTATAATGCGAAACACCCCCAATGGGGATCCAGGCTACACTCTTCACGAGGTAGAGCATTATGGGAAGTTATACAAACTAGGCAATTAAATTACTTATCTACAGGCAAGCCAACATACTGGCCCACTGACATGGCAAAAATCCCAGATTGCCTGGATTTCTTCATTACAAAAGGCATTGGCCATGTATACATGAAAGTGGAAGAAAGTTATGAGCTGTCTTTTGACCACTCACCAGTAGTTTTAACCCTAAGCACAACTTTCATCGAGAAGAACTCTCAACCGCAGCTACATAATCCACAAACGGACTGGGATTACTTCAGGGAAAAAGTTGACGAGGAACTCTCACTAAACATTCCTTTAAAATCAGTAGAAGACATAGAAGCGGCAGTGGAAAAGTTAACGACTACCATACAAAAAGCAACCTGGGAAGCCACACCCACAACAAAACCTCACTTAACGAAGCATGACTACCCCCTAACAATTATGAATAA
This sequence comes from Limonius californicus, assembly GCA_014611495.1. Lineage (NCBI taxonomy): Eukaryota > Metazoa > Arthropoda > Insecta > Coleoptera > Elateridae > Limonius > Limonius californicus. Next base: position 8,792 of record JABXWE010005698.1, read on the forward strand.
AATAACAGAAAAAAGAAGACTAAGAAGGCAATGGAAAAATAGGCGATACCCTCCTGAAAAGCAAGCATACAACAGAGCAGCCAGGGAGCTAAAGCAGATGATTAGGGAATACAAAGACAAATCTTTCAAGGACTACCTAGAAGGACTAACAGCATCTGAAAGCACTGAATATTCCCTATGGAAGGCTACTAAGCGTCTCAAACAGCCGCAGAGGCCGGTACCGCCGATCCGAAAAGAGGACGGATCCTGGGCTAAAACTGATAAGGAAAAAGCCGAGGCCTTTGCTCAGTATCTCAAGAATGTCTTCACACCACTGCTAGGAGAACAGGCAGCAAACATCGAGCAAGAAGTCGAAAACTACCTGGTAGCTCCCCTACAGCTCCCTCCGCCAATCAAACTATTCGCCATGAATGAAATTAAAACCATAGTAAACAGTCTGAAATCCAAAAACTCACCCGGATATGACCTAATAACAGGGCGTATCTTGAAGGAACTACCCAAGAAAGGATTGCTGATGATCACCTATATCTGCAACGCAGTGTTGAGAACGGGAAACTTCCCAGCGCAGTGGAAAATTGCAAAAATCATCCTGATCCAAAAGCCTGGCAAACCACCCAATAAAGCTGCATCGTATCGACCCATAAGCTTCCTACCCATCATCTCGAAACTGTTCGAAAAGCTATTACTAAAGAGACTGATGCCGATTCTATCCAAGGAGGGATTGATACCTAATTACCAGTTTGGATTCAGGAAAGAACATTCCACTGTACAGCAGGTACATAGAGTAGTCGACATTGTAAATAACGTCTTTGAAGAAAAAGAATACTGCGCTGCTGCCTTCATAGATGCGAGTCAAGCATTTGACAAAGTTTGGCATAAAGGGTTGCTATACAAGCTAAAACGGGGTCTTCCTGATCAATTCTATCTGCTATTAAAATCCTATCTGCATGAAAGGCATTTCCTAGTCAAGCACGAAGAAGAGCTTACTAATCTATATACATTAAAATCTGGGGTACCACAAGGGAGTGTCCTTGGACCAATATTTTATCTCCTATATACTGCAGATTTGCCTATTAGCGAGGAGGTCACAACAGCTACATTTGCGGACGACACGGCTATCCTGGCCACAGATAAAGATCCAGTGAGAGCGTCGCAGAAACTCCAAAGAAGTATTGACTCCATTCATAACTGGTGCAAAAGATGGCGTATAAAGATAAATGAGAACAAGACTGTCCAAGTTACTTTTACCAAACGCAGAGGGATATGCCCAGCGATTACATTAAATGGTGCTCCGATACAACACACTAATAGTGTTAGGTACCTAGGGATGCACCTAGACAAGGGCCTAACGTAGAGAACCCACATATGGAAAAAAAGGAAAGAGCTAAACCTCAAATTTAGTAAACATTACTGGCTGCTAAGAAGAAACTCTCCTCTTTCACTCGACAATAAACTACTTCTTTATAAAGTAATACTTAAACCAGTATGGGTGTATGGCATCCAGTTATGGGGAACTGCATCTGCCTCAAACATAGCCATCCTCGAAAGATTTCAAGCTAAGACGCTTCGTACTATCACCGTACTACATTACTAACGTGGATATTCAAAGTGACCTCAACATAAGCTCGGTGAAAGAAGTAATAGTGACAACTAGTGAAAAGTATATCGACAAATTGCAATACCACCCAAACGCGCTAGCGCTGAACCTATTGGATAATAGCAACCAGAACCGTAGACTTAAAAGACAATACACATTAGACCTACCTTTTAGATTTACCGAGTAATTAATTAATAAAACTCAATTCAAATCATGCGGTATGTGTGTGCACCTGTATGTAAATACATGGGTGTGTAAGTACGTGTGTGTGAACATATAACATAAGTAGTATAGTAGTAAAATAAGGTATAATACTGTAATATCTGCTACAATTCCTAAGATGTAATTGTAACACAATTGCAATTAGTTAAAGCTGAAGAGACGTCAATGGACGGCTACTTCCCCTTGTCAATAACCTTACTGATTTACTTATTGCTGATTGTAAGGCAGATTGTAAATAGAAATACGACGACAAATAAAAAAATAAAAAAAAATTATCCGGTTTGCCTGGTTTGTGGATTAGGATTGCTTGAGAGACTTTCCACTGGGCTGGAAAGTAGCCCAGTCTCAGCGTTGCATTAAATATACCGATAATCATTACAAGTCCCTTTCTGGGTAGCTCCTTTACGATTCGACCAGTAATAAGGTCGTATCCCGGAGCTTTACCTGGGTGAAGGTTTTTGCTGATTGTAGTTTTTATTTCTTTTGTTGTAAACGGTTTTATAGGTAAAGACATCTGGTATGGTGACTCCAGATAGTCTTGAATTTCTTTATCTTCAGTTGCTGCAGGTAGAGGTTGGAACACATTTTCAACGTACATACGTATAAGCATTACTGAATATTGTAAAAGCAGCTGCTGGCTGATTGTTTTTAATTTTAAATGTTAAACAAAATCTTTAACAACAATACAACAACTACTACTCGATAATTTCGATAATAATTCTGCAAAACAACAATACACTGGTTTACCATTGTCAAACTGACAGATAGCAACTTGAAAATATATAACAAATGCATTATGTTAGTACACTGAAATGTTTACTTGCGTTTTCCTTGAAAACGGTACTTTTATCAACATGAAACAATACACATTTGATATGTAAAAATAAATGTATCATAAATTTTAACCATAAAATCAAAAATGTTAATAATAAAAAAATTATGATAAAACACATACGAAAAAACCTGCTTACAGCGCCTTCCACAATATGGAATAATGCTTATACATTGAGAGTATTTAGCTTCCCATGAAATCGGAGTGTACCAAATTTCAGGTTGATTTGCCAATTTGTTTTTGAAATGTACCCAATGTTAAAAATATTTGTCCTTCTTTAAGGTGTCTTAACTTCTTAAGGAAGCATTTTTGTACTAAGGTATGTTTGATTTTTAATCTGTCCCATTTGACCTCAGGAAGCTGCGGTCAAGTTGTGTCCCTTTACTTTCAGGACACCCTGTATATTAAATATAGTTTTGAGGGGGTTACAACTGTCCAAAATTTAAGCAACGATTGTTTAATAAAGAAGGCAAGCGGCTATACCAAACGTTGTGGAAGAGTTAGTCTTACCCAAAAAAAAGTCATTATGCAAGGCATGTGCTGTTATATTACACTTTGTCATTAAAACAGGTGTACATGATTTATTTAAATTTTGAAAATAATATTTGTGTTTGTGTGTGCTTGTAAGATATTACAGTTGACATTAACTTTCTTTTCTCAGTGATGCTTTTAATCTGTGCGTATTTTCCCATTTTCCAACTCCTAAACCTCTTCCTTCCACTGCTTTCTCTTCTTCATCTCTCCAGGATTTTTTTGGTCTTCCTCCTTTCCTTCTTCCGATTGAACTACATTCTGTGACTTTTCCTAACAATCTGTTCTGGCTCATTCTTTGGACATGTCCATATTATGTTCAGCCTTTTTTCTTTTATGTAATTCAATGTCCCCTTTTCTACATTCTGCTTCTGATCTTCTCGTTGTTAACCATGTGCAATTGTGTGTCTCTCCAGAATTGCCTCCAAAATTCCATTCCCGTTACACTAATTTTACTCCAATTTCTCTTATTCATTACCCAGTTTTCCGTTCCATAGGCTATTACATTCTGCACCATTGACTTACAAATTCTTGTTTTCGTATTTTTTATAATGTCTGTCTCAAACAGTCGAATGTAACTGTTTTAGGCACGTTCTGGTTTATCTTGGTGTGCCTATTTATTATTTTTTTGTTGTTGCATTTTCTGCTATGACGCTACGTATTAGACTGATTTATTTCTTTGTTATTTCCAGATTTATATCAATTTTTAAACTTCTTTAGTTGTTGTTAATTATTCAGGTTTCTTCCAGTTTATTTCAGCTCAAGTCTCAATATATTTGTTTCTAAGTTTACTTTACATGAAGCTAAGGTTTTCATCATGACCATCTGGCCAACCTCAAAACTTAGTGTTTACTGTGATTCACATGTCCTTGCGCATTTCCTTCTCCAATTTCTCATCGTTTGCTCCAAGAACATCTCAAATAGAGTTGGTAATGTGGGACGTCCTTGCAATAACCGTTTCGATGTTTTAAAGATGTGGCTTGTTTTTCTTTATAGTTAAATCGATACTTTATTGTCTTGTATAAATTATTTACGGCGGTGGGTAACTTCACCTCCTATTCTATCTCTCTTTCATCATTTTGTTCTAGGAATTTAGTAGTAGTCTTTTTTTAAGAAGTGAAGACTAGGTGGACATCTCTATTATTTGCTTTATGTGTTTCTAACAGCTGCTGTACGGTGTAACTACGGTATACACCTAATCCTCCTGTCGGAAATCCGGTTTGGTCTCTTCCGATTTTACTATCTACCTGTTATTGGAATTAGTTTTGTACTTTCCTTCCGTATATTCGTTCACTTCTATGACACTGATCCTTAAAATTATTATTTACTCTTTTCCTAGGATTGCCTTTTTTATAAATAGATGTTATGGAAGCTCTCCATTTACTGACTAACTGTTCTCAATTAATAGCATTATATAGGGTATTCTAAATCAGGCGCCACAGTTTTTCTGATCCGTATTTAATCATTTTAGGTGCAATTACAACGGATCCCCCTGACCTGTTTCACAGTTTTTATTACCTTATAACTATTTCTAGGCTTACTAATATTTGTTAGTTCTTTCTTGCCTTACTTCTCTGAAATATATATTTTTTTATTTGCGAGTTTACACTGTGTATACAATATATTGCATATATAATAATATTTACATCAGATAGGTCGCCACTCACAACCCCTTTTCCATTTGTTTCTATCACTCCAGTCTTCTTCTTCCATATTTTTTTGCGGTCATGGCCTCTCGTATGCCCTCAATCCAAGTTCGACGCGGTCAATCTTTGAGATTATCTCCATTTATATTTTAAAAATAATAGAAGTCACAATTTCAACAGGTTTTATTTGTTTTTTGAGGTATATACCTTATATATACATATAAAGCACGAAAACCAAATAAAATCTGTTGAAATTGTGTAAATCTGTCTTCTTTTTCATTGCATTACATTCAGGTCAACTTTTGCTTACAAGATCGTTATAATAGTCTTCCAAACTGATTTTCTTGTATGCATAAATATATGCGAACTTCTTGCCCTTCCAACAATTATCTCCCATTTACCTCTTCCCATTCTCATTTTCTGCATAATTACGTCTTATAACTACTCTATTTTTGAAATGTTCTTTTTGCCAGTTCGTTCTTAGTATGAAATATTCTTTATTGGAGCAACAATCTTTTTGAGTAAGGCTTCCTACCATGTGTTCAGGCCTTCTTCCACGGAAGAGATAAGAAATCATGGCAAATGTCAGATTTTGAAAACTACTTCTTGTTTGTAAAGCTATTATAGATCGTAACCAGATCGAATCATCATGGAAATAGGACCCAGTATTTAAAATTACAGAGGCTATATGACCAATGCGCTAATGATGACTCCATCAAACGGCAACTACGTGCTAATAATCATAATGTCTTGGAATCATGAACAAGTTGTTTCTGATCAGTGTTAGGATACAGACGCCACCAGTGAAAATACATCCTGATATCTCACCCCTTTTATAGCATACTGTTCTTCCATATAAGCAAAAAAAATTGTAGTTATGTGGTACTATGTTTCTTACCATGCAGAGAATTCTAAACCGCTGCATCTTTCATTTTTTTGTCAAAAACCGAATGTTCCGAATTCCGAGCCAGTAGTCTCCTATGGCGTGCAAATACAAATACCATGCTTCCTCGTGAAACGCCTACGATGTTTTGAATATTTCGACTTTAACGCCACTTTATTTTATTTTAATAAGTATAAAATTGTTAAGTTAAATAGCACGAAACTGGCGAATTTTCAAGATGTTTACGATTTTTGTTATAATACTTTACATATATATACAGGGAATATTTCTTTTTAGTATACAGTAGTAGAATACAGTATGTATACTTTTAAAAAGAACGCGTCAATTACGCCTATTGTGTAGGCAACCAACTATACAGACAACTAAAAAACAGAAGCCAACGTCACTGTAGCAGTGAATTATATGAGTATGAAGGTTATGTTGATGCAGTGTTTATATTAAATAAGTAAATCAAAATGAGTCGAACAACAACGACGATTATTTTTGTAAAACATTAAATATCAATAACAGAAAACGGAAATGAAAATAAAAACAACAGTTACAACAAGTATTCGAAATGGCCACCTTCTACTTCTAAACAATAACCTGAATGGTGTTGAAAAGCACGCACAGCATTCGCAAGAAAGTTTCTGATTTTAGATATCCCCAAGCAAAGAAGTCATTGGGCGACAAATCTGCAGAACGCGGGGCCACGGTATAGGACAGAATCTTCCTATCCAAAGTCCTGGAAACTTGTCGTTTAGAAAGTTTCTTATAGCATTCCTGGAATGCGGAGGGGCTCCATCTATCTGAAACCACGGGTCATCGATGTTTAAGTTATCTATTGCCGGAATGATGTCGTTCCTTAATAGCTCTAAAACTTTGGCTGTATTGAGATTACCATCAATAAAATATGGACCGATAAGCTTACTTTCAAGTATTCCTAGCCATACGTTAACTTTCCCAGTGTATTGACTGTGAGTTAAGTTTTGTAAATGGCAGTTAGTACGGGACCAATATCTAGAAATAAGTTTATCAGGATACTGGATAGTGGATAGATGAGGAATTATAATACACACCGAAAATTTTGTGAACTGACTTCTCCATTTATTGTGAAAGTTGCTTCATTCAGCAAATTAAAGAATGTTTCACAAAAGATTGATCTTTTTTCTTTGTACGATTTATATTTAAATTCTTTTAGTGTTATAAATCCCGAGGTTTTAGAAACATTAAAACGTGAACCTGTTTCTCGTAGTGATACTATGGGGTTTTCTTCAACGTAGCATAAAATATTTAATTTCATTTCTTCGGTTAAAACGTGATTACTTTTAGTTTTTATTTTATGGGAACTTATTACGCATCCCTCTGATTTAATTTTTCTAACAATTGTTTGTACGGTTCGAATACATGGAAGGTCTTTCTGGATATTTTAGTGAAAATAAGTCTCTCATAGTTCTTAAGCTGTCACCATTCTGATACCACATTAGAATTTACACTTTTTCGTCTTTACTGTACATGGTTGTATAAAAACGCAAGAAGACACTAAATAAAGACTAATTTTATGTTTTATCCTTGAATTAATTTAAATTTTTTGGTCACAGCATGGTTTAGTTGTCTGTATAGTTGGTTGCCTACATAATAGGCGTAAATGATGCGTTCTTTTTAAAAGTATACATAGGCAATGTATACTAAAAATTAAAATTTCCAGTATATATCTGCGAGTTCAGTACATCTGTCGATGTCTCTCGGTTCCTCTACTACAGCTTTCTGTATTTTCTATATCCTCCTCTTCTAATTCTCTTGCTTCTATGGCTTCCCTTGTTCCCTTAATCCACGATATCCTTGGTCTGCCTCTTTTTCTTCTATGTGTTATCACCCACCTATACACTTCCTTGGCCATCTTTCTTCAGACATTATTTTTATTTGGTCATACCACATTAAGTCGTTTCTGCTCTATAGTGCCGACAATCGTTCTCTCCAAAGTCATTCTTTTCTTTATTTCTTCGTTTGTTGCATATTCTAATCTCGATACTTCGCAGCTTCTTCTCAAAAAATGTATTTGTATCGTCATATATTTTTTGCTGTTTTTTTTTTGTCACCTCCCACGTTTCTGAACTATAGCTATATTTTCAATAATCACGTATACAGTTTCCTCTATGTTATCTTGTTATTTGGTCGCTCCATAAGATTGGATTCAACATACCTATCGCCTTTTTCCCTTGGTTTATTTTGTTTAGCAAATCTCTATTGCTCGTCCCATCTTATGTTATTCTTACCTTAAACCATTTCCTTCGATTACCACGTATTTTGTTTTGTCCATGTCTAGTCCCCGTTTGCTGTATTGGTGTTTCTGTTTTCTGCACATAGCATCGTCTTCGTCTTCTGCAGTCACATATTATTTTATATGATTGATGAATATTTAAAACGTCATTTTATATAATAACAAATAAGAAAAGCTTAATGAATGTTGAATATGATGAGGGTGACGGTACTAAAGATCTGTTTGCAGTAGAATTCCCCGTATTTTTGTTCAAGTGACAACTTAGAAGCCGCAATTTTGGACTCACTTTGTGTGCATCGGAATATGTGTATTCAAGTTGACGATTACGGTGGTTTGAATCAGCATATCAACCACGTAGGTGTTCTCAATAAGTCATAAATTTTAGACTGAAGGCCACGTACGTAAATAAATATTTATACTTCTTTATATCATTAAAATAATTTACAATTTAAATTCAAGTTTTATTGGTATTATTTTGTGTATAATCTAATATAAACAGCAACTACTGTTGCTAATTTTAATTTGAAATACAGTGTATGCTTTCGTAAATATGCATATACATTTTAAGGTATAAGTTTAAGTAAGGTTTTTGAATGCCAGTGCTACACATTTTTAGTTGCATGCGTGTTTTTATTATACTGGAAATTTTCTACGTGCTCTGATTAGTAACTTACGAATTTTAGACAAAAACTGACATAAAGCTGTTTGCTTATAAAATTCCGACAAAGTATAAAATTTTATTAGGATATATTGAATTGATTAGATTTACCGTTAGCTACCGCAAAGGCGTTTCATTTTGTGCAGGACATCCTGTATACTTGAAAACCATTAGTCGATCCGAATAGCAAAACAGTTAAAAGTGTGTCTTGAATCCTATAAACTTTTAGTTAATTTATATAGGACGCCGCTGATAACAATAATTTTTAGTTTAAAGTGCTAATGGTTATCAAAAGTGCACAGCTGTTCGCAGCAAATTTCGCGGCACATTTGCATTTTCATGATGTATTAATTCAAAAGCGTATACTCCGTAGCGCGTGTGGTGGAAACGAGCTTAGATACTTCATATTGTCGCATTTCAACCCCCTCGGGCTATGCAGATATAGTATTTCAATATATGCCTTATAATGCAAAACCTATGTAGTATTCGAATACGAGAATTTTTGTTTGTCAATTACGGAACCTTCGTTACATCACTTTGAAGTTGCAAATAGATGCATGAAAAAAATATCGATTTTTAAATAAAACGGGCAGCTTTTGGACAAAGATATGCGATTTGCAGATAAGATTATCTCGATTGTAACCCAAACACGAGATATAGTTGGGGCGAACTGTCATTTTAAGCTGACTCCTACCCTAGCGATTTTTATATTATCCATTTGTTTCCTTTATCATTTACCAGAAATATTAAGTTTTGTAACATTACGGAATCAAAAACGGAACAATGGTGAAGGGAACCCCGCGACAGATTGCGAAGGCGTGTTCGATTCAGAACACAATGATATTAAACAGAGATATCCACATATGGAGTGTAAAATAAGGGATAGAGTCAATCTATAAAGGATGTACGTTGGGGTGAGAGGTTGGAGAATGCATGAATATGTAATTAAGTTGTTTCATATGTAAAGTAGACTATGAACATTACGTAACAATAATTGTCACTTAACCTGTATAGGTAGACTTTGAAATACTGGTTTGATTGTAAGTGAGAATAGTCACCATATTATTTACACCTTCCGTTTTTCAAGCATACTACGTAAGTGTTTATTATTCACATTTGATATTGTCACAAGACAGATTCAGAAGGTTTCAAAAATACCTTACAATGTTTTAAATATTTTACGTAATTTGAATCAGTACTGTGTGTACACATCCTTTAAGATTCGTTACAAAAAAATCTCTACATTATACGATTCTAAATTGGAGGCTTTATTTGTTATTATATTTTACAATATTGCACATCATGACATTGGACTAAAGGGACTACGAAAGTACCTTATAATTATCTAAAGTAGAGGTATTTTATTGTCATCATCATCATCATCATCAACAGCCTTTCCTTCCCACTGCTGGGCATCGGCCTCTTCTCTGCCACGTGTTTCTCCTCAGCGCTAAGGTAGAAACACGGGGGACCTACAGTTTAACGTCGAATCCGAACGACAGAAATTCCAGAAAAGGTTTTTAGCTTTAAGATCTCACGGTTGCAAGCCGAATTGGGAAATTGTGTGTGGTGGGTTGCAGACAAGATTTTTCTAAATCTGCATAGTTCTGCTTAGGTTTCGAACCCAAGCCAGAATCGACGTTTTATTCAGAAAGCGAGTGCTCTACCAACTGAGCTACCACCACACACATCATTGTCATCATAGCTACATTAAAATGCGACCTTTCTACAAGATTTAGCAATTTAAGGCCACATACGAACTAATACAATAAAATATGCACAATTTAAGTAACACCAACAATAATTAATCTTTACTTTAATATACTTATTACAAGGTTTTCAAAATTTTTGAAAACAGTCTAGAAAGGCGTTCGAAGAAACTGTTCTGCAGTTACATTTTTTTAATATTTTCTACATCCTGTAATCGATGTCCCAGTTTTCACTTTAGGGAAAAGAAGAAAATCTGTTGATGTTCTGTTAGGTGATGTGGGATTATTGAACCCAAAACCCCCGAAAAAAGACTGTACAATCAGTGCAGAATGGGAGGGTGCATTCTGATACCATGAAACAATTACCTTTTTCTCTAAATTGCGGTCGCACTGGAGAAAATGTCTTGAAATAATCCCCATATCACATAAAGTAGAACGCATTATTTACTATTTGTACCTCAAGCACAAATTCTTTATGGATCACACCTCGTATATTGGATAAGCTAATAAGCATGTTTTTGATTCGGTATTTGGCTTTCTGGGTCTTGATAATGATTTTCCAATCTACTATACCTGGCAGTTCGTATCAGAACCACACCAATGACTAATAACCAGTGACAATGCAGTTGCATTGTCGCGGCAAAACAAAACAAAGTTTGCGCGATGCATCTCTTCCTGTTTTACTCATCTTCTATGTAAAATCGGGTCCTCATTCATGTTTAACACATGTACCATTCGAAGGATCATTCGGAAATCTGTTGCCATAATCTCACGAATTCTTGCGATCAGATCTACATTTCGAGAAGTTGGCTGTCGATCAGTTGTAGCCTTATCTTGAATATCTTAACAAGCATCTTTGAAACGTTCAAACCATTCAAACACACGTATTAATGTGTTGTTACTGTACATTGCATTAAACATTTTATAAATATCGTTAGTGTTTCCTTACACATGATGCCAAATGTAATATTTACTCGTTGCTCCATGACGACTGACAGAAACGTGACGTACGCTCTAGTGTCCTGCGCAGACGCTAACAGCTGTTCAATCGTTGTTGCCCATCTTCTATTAATAAAACTGTGAATTATTAAGCTGTTTTACTTTTGATTTAATTTCACTGCTGCATCGTCAAACCTCGTGTTTCTATTATATTTTCTGTAATTTTTCTCTACATACATTAGGTGCAACCTTCTTGACTTCTTAATTTTTGGTATAAAACACTGATAATAATTTTTTTGTATCAAAATTTTTGTTCATTGGGAAAATTAGTTTTTCCTTTTCAATCCTATATGGGTTGGAATATTTATTATCACATCACCTGAAATGTTTGATAACAATTCTTTGGATCTATTGTTAAAAAGAATTAGTTATTGCTATTAAAAAAGAAAACAAAACTGATCATTGGCTGTAATGAAACAAAACAAACGATATCATTGTTCATTTATATAAAATTGCTACAAAATGTTTGCAGTGTTTTCGTTAGTTAAATATAAATCATTTACTGTTTTCGATATTCTAAAGCTTCCAGTTTGGTACATCCTGTATATTAAAGTAACTACTTTAAATTGAAATAAAACTATTGAGGGAGCATCTAAATATAAGGAAAAATTTTTTATGCCAGCCGTTGTAAAAAATTCAAAAATTACACTTTGTACACCATCTGTAATTGCTTTAAAAAAAGTGCCGCTTTGAAGATTTAAAAAAAAATCTCGACTGCTAATAGCTTACAGCTTAAGGTTCTCATCTCTTCTCATTTCCTCCACTTTGAGATTAAACTGCTTGAAAATGGAGTTAAAAAAATTGTTTTTTAAGACTAGGCATTGAAATGATTCTTAACGTATCTTTCATTTTTATATTTGCATACTAAAGTATAGGGAAAGCTTCGAGTTCTAATGTGAAATTTTACTGCATTTGGGAATTGTAATAATCTAAAAATTAATCTTTTTTTAGTTCTGTTATAGAGCCGGAAGTGACAAGCAAATATAGTGCAGTTTCGCTATTTTTGGAAGCTGATTTATGGTTATTCTTCTCAACTACGGAACCAAAGATATTAGATTATTATACAGGGTGTTTCGAAATTGCACGACACTATTTTAGGGATGTGTTCTCCAGCACAAAATAAACAAAAAAGTTCATACAAACATATGGCTCAAGTTAATTTATTACCGAGATATTGAAAGTTAAAGACAAATAGCTAAAAGTCCGAAGTTAATCAAGTAGTCTTCAATTGCATACCGTATTATTTTTTTAACAGTTAAATAAACATCTGTCATTAAATCTGTTGATTAGTATTAAGTAACCTCTTTTACTGGTTCATGGTCGTTTTCGTGTGAGTTAATAGTACTTTGAACACTCTTCAATTTGTTATTGTCATGGGGGATACCACAAATTTATTTAGTTTTGCAGAACAAACAGACATGCTTTTAATTTATGGCGAGGTACGTAAAAATGGCGCTGCTTCTGTTCGAAGACATGAAACATTTCCTAGAAGGATACCAAATCGTAAAACGCTTGAAGCCATTGAAAAACATCTTAGAAACACTGGCATGCTGAAGCCTGAACGAATAAACGCTGGTCGGCAAAGATTTCGACAAAGTGCAAACGTTGAAGAAGGGATACTCAATGCTGTTCAGTTATCTCCTAGTACTAGCACCAAAAGATTGCCACTTCGTTTTAATGTATCATGTACAAGCGTATGGCGAACATTGCGTGAGCAACAATTGTATCCATTTCACATTACGCCTGTGCAAGATCTGTTACCAGAAGATTATAACAAGCGCAGAAATTTCTGCAAATGGTTAATTCGACAATGCACACGAGCTCCTAGCTTTCTGAGCTGCCTGCTGGTTACCGATGAATCATGTTTTACAAGAAATGGTAGGTATTACTAATTTTCGAAACACCCATACTTGGAATGAAGAAAATCCTCATAGACTGCTAGTATGCATTACCAACATACTTTTTCATTAAATGTGTGGTGTGGTCTTCCTGGTGACAATCATCGGCCCCTTCTTTTTACCAATAAGGCTTTCAAGAATATCTTACTTACATTTTTTGCAAAATGATCTGTATGACCTTCTAGAAGACATTCCGATTACCAAGAGGCAGGGGATGTGGTTTATGCATGACGGTGCCCCTGCTCACTTTTCTCATATTGTCACTGATTATTTAAACATAACATATGGTAAGCGATGGGTTGGTCGAAACGGACCTGTTAAATAGCCACCACAATCTCCTGATCAATCGCCATTAGATTATTTTATATGGGGCTGGATGAAGTCTATGGTTTATTCTACGTCTATTGGCACACAAGAAGAGCTAAGGAATCGCATCGTGGAAGCAGCAGCAACTATCAAGGGTCGTCCTGATGTTATAAGGCGTGCCAGAGAAGAATGCTGCATTCAACAAAATGGAGACCACTTTAAACATTTGCTCTCAATGTTTTATTTTTAAATAAATATCTTTAACCTTCCAGTAGTCGCACGGGGTCTCACAGATCTGAAAATTCTTATTTCAGCTATAACTCTGTAATTTTTTGATATTACGCTTGGTCGTTTTCGGTACCTTTCGATAGAGTACTCTCTTATGCTCATACGAATGCGCATTAGTTTTGGTGTATTGTCTTGAGAGTTACCACCTGTGAGCCAAGTGAGGTGTCCTTGTAAGTGAATACATATTGATGGTTATGGTGATGGTTGAGTTGATTTAAATCATTTGATTCTTTTTTACACTAAATGAACCTTATTTTCATTATTTCTATAATGACATATGGCATTTTTAAAGTAATATTTGAAAAACAAAAAACATTAAGATAATGTCAAGAAATGTACATTTTGCTTTGTTATTATTTTGTGAATTTTCAAATAAAGTTAGAAGTTAAAATTTTGTGACGAATGTGTTTTATTATCCTAATAAACAAATATATTCAGTAATGAGCAATATTTCTCAGTTAGTATGAGTGTAAAAAATCAGAATACAAGGGGTCTGAGAGACCTACTGCGACTACTGGTGTCCAGATAAAACGTGCGACTACTGGAAGGTTAACTTTCAATATCTCGGTAATAAATTAATTTGAGCCATATGCTTGTATGAACTTTTTTGTTTATTTCGTGCTGGAGAACTCATCCATAAAATAGTGTCGGGCAATTCCGAAACACCTTGTAGAGGGCAAAGTACCACTATTGTCTTTTTTAGCCATTTTTACTTTCTCATAACAAATATGACAACTTTTCAAAGTGGCGTGTGCTATAAAAGATGCCATGTCCTCTCAGCTACTGTTACTCAATGTAAATTCCTAGTGGCACAGGCACAATTTAACGTGGACTCCGATTAATGAAATGACAGGGAATTTCATCTCCAGAAAGGTACTAGGATATTTGAAGTATACTCGTATATAGTGAAGTCGTACCTCGCTAATCCTCAAAGAGAATTCTGCGAACATAGGCAACTCAACCAACATCCAAGTAAAGTTGGTGGTTGTCCCAATGCCTTCCAGTGGAGTTGACATATTTTCTAAAATTCCAGTTTTACTGTGGAAAATATGTCATTGCACATTTTGTATAAGTCGTATTTGAAAATGTAAATGAATTTTATTTTTCGCATCCTATTCAGAATAATGATGTTAAAAATCACCTCGTAGCTATTTCATATCTTAAAATTCACTTTGACCAAGTAAAAACTGAGAGCTGTTATTCTCTACATCCTTTTCGGGAAGATTATATTAAAACCTCCTTCATGAGCATTCCATTCTTTAATCTGCTATTTCTAGTATTTAAAATCTAAAAATAACAGTCATTCACTAAAGAACAGAACAAAAAGTAATTTTTAAAACTAGCAAGATGCTGTTTTATTAAAATAACAAATATAGAGATAGCAACCGCAAGAATGCACATATGTAAAATACAGAAGGCGAACCATTAAAAAATACAGTAGAGACCAACTAGGCTAATGCAATGCTTAACCTAACTGTTTAGCATTTACGGTTGACTGTGAGTGCTACAAGGCATGTCGTAGCTGTCATGTTACGTCTGCCATACCGTGTGTTCTGCAGAACCATCTGGAATGGAGTAGGTCCACTCACCATTAATTTTGTGAGCAGTCAGGAAATGCCACTCAACCGTGAACAATTTATTGCTCTAAAGTAAAAACCATTTTCAAATAAAATTAAAATAAACACTTTCTTAGCCAATAATAACAAACAAGTTACTAGATAAACAGATTTTGCCAGCTGTATAAATTATTTTAATTTGATAGTTGTTTAAATTGGCATTTGTTTATAGTTCAATCTCAGACATGCAAACAATTTTCATAGCTTTCCCTGATTTGAAAACTTTTTGATCATATGTTATGAGAGTAAGGCTCACTATCAATATTTCCTAAATTCGTTAAGTGATTAGCTAAAAATTTTCCTCAGTTCCTGACTTCACTCCTAGATGTTGTCTTTGAAGATGTTATAATAAACATTAAAAATCAAGCTCAGTGGCAAAAAATGAAGGATGCAAATATTTCATCTTTCTGGAGAATTACATACACATTTGCATTATATTTATTGACAACATGCCACCAAGTATTATACATTTAAAAATTCTCCTTATTTTTACTTTATTTTGCCTACGGTTTGCTTTACAGCTAGGCGACATACATGCATTAACAGTTCAAACTCGCTTAGTCATCAGACTTAGACTCAGAAAAGAATTAAACTAATTCAGTCTTTCACATTTTAATTAATTAGGCACATTACATCGGTTGCATTAGGTAGCGACAAACAGGCGAACTGACATTTTAGCATTTTCTATTGACAGTAGTTCCTTAGTAGCCTTTTTGTTCCACTGCTGAACACCGGTCCCTTCTCACCACCTGTTTCTCCTCAGCGTTAAGGTAGAAACATGAGGGACTGACAGTTTAACGTAGAATTCAAACAACAGAAATTCCAGTGAAAGTTTTTGGCATTAAGACCCCACGGTTGCTAACTAGATTGGGGAATTTTGTGTGGTGGGTTGTAGCACAAGATTTTTATTAACTGGCAAAGTAATGCTGAAAAATTGAATTCAACCCGTATTTGACGTGTTGTCCAGCAAGCGAATGCTCTGCCAGCTGAGCTACCACCACGTCTAATAACATTACCGATTGTAATACCGAAAACTGGTTTACCATGTAATGTTACAGTACCGAAATACTGATATTAGGCCACCAAATATACCAGTATTTTCTAAATACGAGAAATATTAACATAAATATTTCAAAAATAAAGTGGCGTAATATTTTAAAAATTTAGGCATATTATTCTATTTCTTGTCAATATTTTATGTGATTTATTTTTGTTTACTTGATGTTATGTATACTATTAATATTACTTACTATTTGTTGATTTTGTAACAGCCTTTTATTGGACAACTTTCATTAATGTTTGTCGTCTTCATTAATCTTATTTTATTTTCTACAGGTTTATATTAGATCTTTTGTCTGTTTTGTAACAATATTTTATTTTTGTCAATGTTTTATATGACTCTTTGTCCCATTGCTGAGCACCGGCACTCCATGGTTGCCAAAGCCGGATTGAGGAATTATGTATAGTGGGTTGCAACACAATATTTTTATACGTTGCGAAGTAATGTCAGGAATCGATCATATTACTTATTTCAAGCTAACTGTAATATTTATAATTTTGATATAATATTGAAATAATTTTAATACAATTTTGATATAATTTTTATACAATTTTGATATGATTTTCATATCTTCTTCTTCTTAAGTGCCCTCTCCTCTTAGAAGGTTGGCTTATCATTTTCATATAATTACGGTATAATTTTGATAAAATTTGAAATAATGTTCACATAATTTCGATAT
>JABXWE010005699.1:0-51392 GCA_014611495.1 Limonius californicus
CACTCGAGGTCACAGTAAATGCAGTTGCTCCGTTGGTGCGATCGAATCCCGACTGGGGCGACTGCATTTGCTTAGTTAAGTTTAGGGTGCATGTTGCATGAATGTTTAGTATGAAAGGGACGCCCGCACCCCCCTGAAGTAATGCGAAAGCGGTTCCGGGATGGGGGGAACGGTAGTATGAATGTGTGAGAAAAAATAAAAAAATAGGTAGAATTAGCGGCTTTAGTAAAACTACTGCAGAAAAAATGCTTGTAAGGGTTACACATACAATTGCAAATTTAAATCTCATATTTTACTAGCAACTACGGCAAGTGACGTTGTGTGACGTCCATCACAGTCCTTCGGCGTTTAGTAAACAAACTGTAGGTATCTATCTTTGTTTATCTCTATACTTTTAAGATAATGTTTTCCTTTTCACATACCATTGTAGGAAACTTACCCCACATTCTTTAGACCCAGTGGAACCAAGAAGAGTTTGGCCGACACCTAACCAGTAAGATAAGTAGTACTGGAAGACACAAATATGCTGTTCGGTAGATTTATCATAGGGGTTACTTTATACCGCCTGACAACTGTCAGAGACTTGTATAGGAACATTGAAAGACCGGCCCTGAATGTATTTACAAGAAGCAGTGTAGAAATACTTTAAGATTGAGTAATGCTACAAAAACCAAACATATCCTATCGTGTTCCGAAAGCGTCCAATCTTCCTACATCTATCGCCAATACATTAACAGAATTCTTGTATCTACGACACTGCTGCTTCTGTTCATCATTCCAGGCCTTCCATCCAATACCTTATTAATGCCCATAATGTCATGATGCATTCCTGACAAAACGTTTGTTTTTCGTAGATGATTTAAAGGCAACAGAAGAACAAAATGACGATGGTTTTACACTTTCCCTTCTCAATTTCTTTATGAAAATGTAATTATGTGTATACATTTATCTATGGAGACTACTGTACACCACAGAGTGTTACATTCTCTATAGTATGTAGTATCTATATAACTTGTTTTAATACATATACTTTCTATAGCATAGCAAAAGTTAGTTGTGCATATACCTATTGTATCAATATTTTCACAATTTTATTATTATATGGTAAATTGTTTATTTTGACATTTAAATGATATCACTTAATTGATCCGTTTACCTATTAAACAGTAACAAATATCAGCAAATAATGCAAACTTAGGTGAAGGTATTGCAACCCTTAAAAATGCACTTTCCTACAAATTTTAATATTACTGTTGATGAAATATTTAGAATAATCATATGATAAGCAGACATATTCGTGGTTTCAGAGAGAATTACTGCAAATTCTGTTGAGATCGCCGTCGTGGGCTTTGTATTCCTACCAAACCAAATTGTACTGCAATTGAAATATAAGCTGTTTAGATTTTTCTTAAAAACAATCAGACTAAATAATAGAGTGGAGAACAATGAGTGAGTATTAAAAGTATCTAAATATGTAAGGTGTTGCAAACGAAAAATGGATAATTTCGACAACCAAACATTCTTGTTTTAAGGGTATTATATTAAATATACAAGCTTATTCATTAAAATAAACACTAAAGGATGGTACTTGAACTAAGTAATTTGGCTGAGGAATAAATACATCTAGAGATAAGTCCTTCACCTAGTCAAAAAATTGTTTTTATTTGTACATTAATTAGGAATCAGAACAAGTTATTCTGTAGGCTAATGTGCTAACACAGGACCTTATAGCTAAAAATCCGTATATGTCAGGATGAGGCCTCTTCAAATGAGGAGTCCTCTTGTTTCTTCTTCTGACGTCGTTTGGCCAATGACGCTTCAGTCTTCTGTTGCCTTGCGGATGTAACAGTGGACGCATAAGAGGATTGCTGTTTGTTGTGAGTCTGTCATGATGTTTGATGCTCCTTTCTTATACGACCCCGGTGATGAATGGAATGCGAAGGTATTCATGAAACGTTCGGTTGGACACATACCAGGTAGTGTTTGTCAGTTCACGTAAGATTTTAGATTGGGATTTTAGGAGGATTCAAATATTTGATTTGCTGGCACAACCCCACAATGCCGTACGTCCATATGGGAATTATTATTACTTTATATAATAGAATTTTGTCTTCGAGTGGTAGGTGAGAGTTTCTTCCTAGTAACCAGTATAATTCATTGAATCTCAGATTTATCGGCTTTCTCTTTTTTATGTGTTCCCTCCGGTTAAGTTTTTCGTCTAAATGTAGCCCTAGATATCGCACTGAAAGAAATTTGCGTGATGAAGGCGTCGTTGATGGTGACTGGAGAACATCGACTTTTTTTCCAGGTAAAACTCACGTGGGTCGATTTTGTTATATTGATTTTAATTTTCCATTTGTTGATCCAGTTTTGTATTAGTGCAGATGGTCTTGTAGGTAGGAAGTGGTAGTTTCAGGATTTCCGTGGCTTGCAAGGATATCTGTACCGTCGGCGAAGGTACCGATTATGGTATTAGGTGTAGTAGGAAGGTCTTTTGTAAACAGTAAATAAAACAGAGGTCTCAACACACTACCTTGCGGTACTCCAGACTTTATTGGAAATGAATCGGAAACATCACCATTTACATTTATTCTAAACTGGCGATCGCTTAGATAAAATTTGAGTAGCTTGAAGTGAGAAGGTAGAAAGAGCTTGGTTTCATAGGGGACACCATCGTGCCGAACCTTGTCAAAAGCTTGGCTTATGGCCAAAAAAACCGATGTACAGTATTTTTTGTTTTCCAAAGATTTATTGATTTCATGAACAACACGGTGGCATTCTTGGATCGTTAGTCAACAATTGAGTTCCAATGTTGACTTCCTCTTTTCTCCAGAGGTACTCCTCGGCCAAGTTATTTTAGTTACTTGAAGTTTCTACTGAAGATGTGAGCTTAGTTGCCGAAATAAATATGTAGGTGTAGTATCGTAGTGGTAAGGAGTTTTCCAAAGTTTATATGCTGAAATTACAGCCCCTAATCAACCCTGTTAAAATAAACACTGTCTATAAATTCAAATGTATTTGAGCTATGTTGATTTTCTACAATATCCTCAAAATCTGCTTTTTTTTCCAGCTTCATAACATTTTAAATTAAATCTTAGTGCCAATAAAGCTAAGAATTTCTGAATTACCTAGGTTTTTAACGAAAAGTTAGACATATCCCAAACCAAAAATTCTAGTTTAAATTGTGCTACCGGTTGTAAGTTACGGGACCGAAATAATAAATAAAACTGAAATTACTCCAAAGAGCAATGGAAGGGCTTGGTGCAAGAACCGTATAAACGCCATTTTTTCTAAAAGCGTGTTTTTAGACGCATCTTATTCAAAAAAAATTGCTCTATCGATTGGTGCAAGAGCCGTCTAAATATGTGAGCTCTAAATACGCGAAAATTTAAACTAAATTGTATTTGGCGCAAGAAACAGCTATGTGTTCTAAATATAACATGTTCTCGCACCAAACGTATTGCTTATTCCAGTTGCTAACAAATTTTTTTTTGTGCAAGAACAGGCTGTGTAGTGTGTACGTCACATAGCCTGTTCTTCCGCCAAACCGCTAAACAGTTACAACAGCACCGCTTCAACCTGCACTTGTGTCGTTTTTGTTTAGTCATTAATTTATTAATTTCTAAAAGAATGGCGACGGCGAGATCCAGTTTTTCAGAAGACTCTGACGACAGTGTTAGTGACCCAATTTATTTAGAGACTAATAGCAAAACTACTCGCAAATATGGTGACGTTATTAGCAGCACACGTAGTAGTGAATCAAATGGCAGTGCTAGTGACTCCAATGATGCAGAAGAACTTAGTGAGGTTATAAAAACCAAGGGTATGTCTTATTTCTTTAGTTTATTTAAAATAGTTCTTATTGCTTTACAAAATGCATTTAGAAGAGGGGTCAACATTCTGCTACTTGGAAAAGGAATGTACGGAAGCTTGCAAAAAACTGCGGGAAACAGCATATTAACAGTGCTGGAAGATGAGTTGAAGCAAAGCAAGTCGACCCTCCATGCAAAGGCAAAAAAAATGTTACGGGTTGTTTACTGATTTACAACGTGATACAGTTATTTCACAATTTTACGAAATGGCTAACAAACGGATACAAGATGCCTACTTGAGCGCATTGGTAACAACCAGTACCGTAAAAAGAAGAAGACCTGATGTTCCTGGAACATCTAATGATAATGACGATGGAGAAAAGAGACGTAAGTTAACGATCTCGTATCGTATAAAATTAGGCGGTAAAAATGTGACACTTTATGAAACTGCGTTTTGCAACATGCCCGCAATACATAAATCGCGTATTCAACGTATTGCATAAAAATGTTCGGTTGATCATACTTTCCTGGTATAGATCGTCGGGGTAAACATAATACTCGCGTTAAGAAAATTCCTGATTATGTGACTAGCACTGTTCATGAACATACAGTTTTCCAGCAAGAGAATCACATTATTCTAGAAACGAAAGCCAGAAAAAATACCTGCCTGCCGAGTTGAACATTAAAACGATGCACGAAATGTACTTGGAAAAATATGAAAAAGAATCATTCGATTTACTGAAGCAAAAGAAACCTACCCACCCCCGCGTTACCTATGATTTCTATTACCGATATTTTGTTAATCATTTTAACATCGCTTTTGGATACCGTCGCAGTGACACGTGCTCTACTTGCGACTCATTAAAACATCAAATAGATTCTGCTATCAACGATGAAACAAAAAAGTCCTCTTAGGTAACAAGGAATTGCACCTTCGTAAAGCACAATCATTTTATGATGATCTAAAAGAAAAAACCAAATTAGACAAAGAGGACGAAACAGTAGAAACCATCTGTTTTGATTACCAGCAAAATCTCCCATTCCCTGTGTTAACGACTAGTGGCATTTTCTATGCTAGTCAGCTATGGGCTTATAATCAAAGATTCCATGGAGCTAAGAAAAATATCTCGCTCATGTACATGTTTGACGAATTTACCGGAAAGAAAGGGTGCATTGAAACTATTTCTTTCTTGGATCATTATATTAAAAACTACTTGGATGCAAGGGTCAGAACGTTACATATATTTACCGATAACTGTGCAGGCCAGAACAAAAACTTCACTATGGTTAACTACCTCATGTCACTAGTAAGAAATGCTGTTTTGCATGATATATCTCATCATCTACCTGAACCCGGACACAGCTTTCTCCCTTGTGATAGGGACTTTGCCAAAATTGAGCGAAAAAAGCGCAAGAAGGAAATTCTTTACAATCCGCAGGAATGGTACAACTTGGTTCAAAACTGTGGGAAAACTTTCGAGGTTGTACGCGTGACTCAAGACATGATTTTCGACTTTAAGTCACATTTGGAACACATTTTAAAAAAACCTCTGTTGTGAAGAAGAAACCTTTAACCATATGCAAATATAGGATTTTTAAGTTCAGCCATACACATTCCGGTGAAGTTTTTGTTTGCGAAAATCATTCGGGACTAGGGCTTCAAGGATATCCTTTGCTTATAACCGCAAATAATATTGATTTGAATGCCCCAAGGGCATATAACGAGAAGTTACCAATAAAAGCTAAAAAATTTGATAGTATAATGCCTGTTATTAAAAAATTTCTGCCACTGGCGAATATGCCATTCTATGACGGCCTACAAAAACAAGAAGAAACTGCACCTGATTCTGCTTAACCTCTCTTGAATATATTTTTTCTGAAAATTCTGTTTATTTTTTGTTAAATTACATTTGCGTATTTAACGGTATTTATGTATTGATTATTAAAACATTTTTGGTTCGGTGCAATAACCGTCTATGTGCGATAATTTTTCCCTTTTAAGGGACTAATCGTTTTACTAAAATATAATGATAATCTTCATCTATCTCTAGATTAGTCGACTAATGCACCCAGCACGAAAAAAAAACAACATTTATTTGTCACTAATTTTTAAAGCGTTTTTATTGTTTCCTGAAAAATTATATAATTTACACATAGACGGTTCTTGCATCAAGCCCTTCTGGAAAAATCGAAGAGCAGATACGTGGGTTTTAGGAATCAGTGACTTAGGCTAGAATATAAATCCAAAAATGAGTCCTGCTATTTCGTCATTTTCAATCCAAAGTGTTTCCGTTGCTTGGTAACCAAAGTATATTAACCTGCAACCTAACGGATATAGAAGTTAAACTTAACAATTTCTGTTCTACACAATAACACCAGCAATGATGCTATTTACTTCCAATCAATCCAGGATTAATTTCTTACCTTGTTTTTCGTAATAGTTGTACATTAGTATGTATAGTTTACGGGTATTCTGTGCAGTGCAAGACTCCTATCTTAATTTTTTTTTTGTTAAAAGTAAGCGCCATCCAGAAACTACTAGTTCGTTGTGTTCCCCTAATTTTTGAGTAAAAATTGCTCTCAAAGAAGTAGACGCATACGCTACTGTTGCAAGTGTAAAAAGCAATTACTTTAGAAGGATGCACCAATTCGTTTTTACTAACTACACTCCTCCCCCCCAATGGCTTGAAAAAGTCATTAAGAGAAAGTGTAGCTCGCCCCAGATTGTTTTCCAGATGATCAAAAAAGTAACAAACAACAACAGATCAATATTTTAAAACAGAAAAGTTTTCGAATTAATTTCGGGGCCTCAAAAGAAGTTGATTTCTTTCGAAAACAAATTGAAGTATGAAGGTAATATCGTAATTTAAACATCGGCGTCGCCTGAATTTTACAGCATTGCCCATTAAAGCTGTCAGGTCATCCTAAAAATGAAACTGCCCCTATAAATCCAATTTATGTTGAAAAACTGTCGCCATTTGCGTTATAAAGTATTGTCGATGTGGAAAATTAACGGTTTCGTTATTCTACTGCAGCTTTATGAAACATAAAATCAGTGTTTCCACTTACATCTGAATTAGCTCTTTTATCCATTAGATTCTGGTGGGAACGAGCATTAATTAGCTATAAGAGTAGTTACTGGTTAATTTAGCGTGTACATCTTTGTTAACTACAACTGTTAATGAAGTAAACTAAATTGATTTTGATAGTAAAGCGACTCCCTACGTGTGGCAAATGAATCTTTTTGTTGTAGCTACAGTTTCAAAATTAATTTCAGGAAGTTAGGACTTGTCGCTAGTCGCAAGGGAAACCTTATGATCCACACCGGCTTTTACGGGTCTATTGCTATTACATTACACTAACTTAGGTTGCTTCCTGCTATTTTCTGCTCTGATTTATGCATAAACTTTGCCGAACTAATTTCGAACTCCTGCTACAAAGATCATCTGCATTAGATGTCAATAATCTAAAAATAGCTGGCTATTGAAACGGATAAATTCTTTGAGTGTTTAAAAGCTAAAAATCCTGACGAAGCTACAAAATTACGCAAGAAGAAAGCGCAACTTCTATTTCGGGAACGTGTATCTAAAGGACACCCCCGAGGCGCAAAATTCAATTATTAGCAACGAAAATACAAGTAGCAAGAAAGTCGTGCCTGCCAGGTCTGACTTTCTTCTATTTGATTTGTAGAACGCTGGACAGTTTTTATTAGTCCTTATTAAAGAACCTTTCGGTTTCTCTTTTGTTAACCGACTTGGATGGCTTCATATTTATTTAGATTCCCTTTCTAGAGCTTTGTCCTCTTTGTCTCTCGCTTCTCCCTCTGGCTTAGTTGGAAGGCCAGAATTCCCTAGTGAAGTGTCATTATCCCCATCATACTAGAAGTTCATTCTGCATCATCCCTAATATGCTTTCACCTTGACAAGGGATCCAGTCTCAGCTACGTTAACGTGACATAGGTGCAAATTTTATACTGAATTCATTATTTACAAGTTTGCAAGAAATTTACATAATCTGCGAGTAAACAGATTAAACAATCATAGCGAAATGTTAGTTTATTTCAGATAATAGCATCAATTCATTTTGTATCTGTTTGTTCGGAAATTCTGAATTAGGAATATTACTCGAATTTCGGTTGTATTGTAGATTATAATGATGCATTAAATCGTATGGCATTCAACAGCCGAATAACAAAATAAAATGGAGTTCTATTACGTAAATGCATATATTATATACAAATGAGCTTATCTATGTTAAATGAGTTTAGTTTCCTGCGTTAGTAAGCAAATAATCTTAAACCAACTGGAATTGGATCCTATATCCTTATCTGTCTAATCTTTAGCAACTCTGTAGTTTGTGATTGCGGAATTCTAATGGTTGCTCATATACTTAGAACACTGAACTGCTCTGTAGTTTCAATGGATTTTGATAGATCAACCCCTACATTCACCAAGTTTGCAAATCGATCGATACTTAATGCGTGTACTTTTCCCAGTACTTTAACGTAAGCTATAGATTATTTGTTAAAGTTAGTTAAGCTTTGCCTTGTTTGTTTTTATAATGTTCCTAAGGTACGATATTCTCGCAGATTTCAGTCCCGCATCTCGATGTTTTATAGGAAGATTGAACGAGTTTGGCACTTTACGTTATGGTTGAGTCGAGGTTAATGCTACTCTTAGCCGATAACGACAGGGTCTGCCCAGGACATTTAGTGTCTAATGACTTTACTTGCTGAAATTACCTCATTTTTTTAGAAGCTTTCAGAGAAAAGTGTTTTTTTTTAAAGAACCGTTTGCTTTGTCTTGCAAAGGCCGAAAAACTTTATTGTTTTGAAAGAAAAGCTACTCGTATTTAATACAGCGGCCTATTTATAGATGTAAGTACAAAGCTTTCTATTTCTTGCAGTTACGGAGAACGAATTCTAAGGGTGGTTTTATTGGGTCATAAAGTAGTGCTTTGCACGTTACAGTTTTGATTCTCATCTAGTTAAAAGAGTGCCGAAACGAAGATGAGATGCGAGAGGAGGCAGAATGTGTCGACAATAAAGTTATAAAGTAAGACAGATTTTCATTAAAAAGTTAATTACACGAACCCGAGTCCCGTTAGCACCATCAAAGAGAATTTATACATAGACGTGACTGCATTACCTTGGTAATATAGTCAGGTTAAAAATGTGTAAAATAGCAAAAATACATTTGAAATTTGTTTATAGAAGCCCGCACACAAAGAACCTTTAACGCTCTCGTTTCAGTTTTCTTATCATTTAAACACCGACATCAACGTTTAGCGGAAAATTTGCTCTCATAATAACAACCATTTGTCGATTAAACTCGCAACTAGAAATTCAAGTTCTGTGTAATTATATGCATAGCCATAACATTCAAACTGTAGACTGTTTGCAGTTTGAAACTAATTTGGAGTTATTATTGTAATTGGTAATTGGAAGCTCTAACTAAAATACTGCCCTGGGGAAAAGTTTGACGCTGTTAAACTACATTTATGGCTTTAAATTAAACCCATAAAAATGTAAAACAGGTGCTGCCTTTTAAATACATTTAATAACCGCTATAGCCGTTTGATAGATGTACGTAATATTCTAGCTACTAATTCAGCACTCAATTCTGAATAGAACAATTGCAATTTCATACAGGTAAAGATTTGGTGGCTGCTTCAGGTGTTTCCTTAAATTAATCCAAAATTATCTAGAACGTGACAAATCTAGGAGAGAGCCCCGAAAGTGATACAGAATAAATGTAGGATTTTTTTATTATTTATCAAACTAAAACGGTGTTGAATACCACTAGAACGACAAGGAAATCCCCTGTACGTAATTATGAATACAAATCGAAAAAAGTTATGGACAGGTAGGAGGAATAGTGAGACAACCCTAGGTCACCAGTGAGTCTAGCATTTATTAGCACATTCGAAATGATTAGTACACATCTTGCGAAGTTTATTCCAAATGATAAATAAAAGTTCTGTCTGTTTGTTTGCCCGAAAGTGCTAGGTTTCCGGCATTATACGTTTCATATCTTCTATTGGTATAAAAGATATGTTAGGAACATTTGACTTGACAAAATTTCCTTCCAATTTTGATGATTTGCACGGAAAACTTGCTTCAATTTAATTATTTACATTCATTTCTCTATTCACTTTGTCAGCTTAAAAAACATTTGTACCTCTTGCTTTAAACTTAACAAGAACGTATTTTCCTTCTAAGGGATGTCTCTACAACTCTTCAAAATTTTGCAATAAAGAATCATCAACGGGTTCATCTGATATTTCTAATTCTGAGCCGCTGTCAGGCGAAGACCCGCTCTCTGAACTTTCTTCCAATGCTATGGATTTCCTTTTTATAATCGATAGTTTCTTGGCCTCTTTGCGTATTTTTCTTTTAACCACAGCCTTTTAACTTTAATTGCCTTTCTTCAAATTCTCTTTTCACGCATTTTTTCAGGAGTGTCGGTGGATATCATTAACCCTCCCACTTTTCTTGGTTTTCCTATTCCTGCTCGCGGTATTGATTTTGGATATCCTCTAAATTCGGCAGCCGCAATGACTGTCAAGTTTACAAGCTCAGAATACTAAATATTTGTTGTTGATGGAGTTGGCGTTCCACTGGGTTGTTTAAAATTATCAGAAGATCCAGGTTGAGCTGAAAGATCAAGTGCTTCAACTACATTGGGAATCTTAATTTCTCCGGATGCTAGTTTATCAGTCGCTAAACTAGATATAAAGTCGCTTCCCTTTATGGTATGTTTATCAAACGATATATGACTGTAGCTCTTAATGCACCTGTAATTGTTTCTGGCACCATTGCCCTGTTATGTGCCTTACCGACACATTACTTCATACTTCATAAATAGAAGATCTTTCACCAGGATAGTGCAACATCCAGGTATTAACAAATCAATCATATAATTTTTGAAACGGACCAAAGACATCAACATCAAGAGGCTGGAGCTTGTGTGTTTAATATGACGGAACTTTCAATTATGTCGTTTTCTGCGGCTAGATTTAATACTTCGATAGAGTGGTTTTTGTGCAGTAGTACTGATGGTTTGACTTTAGAAGATCCACTACTTAATATAGTGCCCCATCACTTTTAGAAATAGTTTACTATTCATCCATCCGCTCTTACTTGCCAATACAAAAGTTCCAGGGGAAGCGCGAGGTACCATTCTGTTCATGAACTTCATTCTTGGAAAAACCATTGCAGGTGGTACCTAGTTTCCCGCTGCACTAATTATCTCTCCACTGGTTCCTTTGCTCACTTGTTTCGTTCCTCTTGGCGACGATTTTCGAATGAAGTATCTGGTAGGTCATTGTCGCAGTTTTATCCAAATTAAACAATCGAGTGCCATTTGCAAAATGAGGACAACGAAGGTAACATTCCTATAGCTTATTAAAAAAACAAATTGACATTATGTTTGTTAAAAGATGTTGCACGAGCTAAGCTACACTCTTCGGGTGTTCTTAGAGATAATTTAGAGTTGTGTCTTTCCATGAAAAGGCGCATGTCTTTTTCCTCAGCTATCTCCTGAGTTTTCCAGTTTTATGGAGTGGTAATATTATGATGTATTGCCATGTTATAAGGTAATCGTCTAGATTTTATAAGAGGCAGTCCATAAAACATTTTTGAACATGTTATTATGTAATATGTGGAAGAATCTTGTTGTTGAGTGTTAAATATTTTATTGACATCATAATTAAGGTGCATTCCGACAGGTTCGTCAGAAAGTTTTTGCTATTTGACATACATACATTATTTATTTTTTTCGGCTTCGCTTAAAGGTGTTCCTTGCATTAGTCAAATTACCGCTTACTAAATATGATCAAACAAAGTTTAATACAGCTAGAAGTGAAATTAAAAAAATAAAACATACACCTAAAAATTTCAACTTAGCGAAAATGTTTCAATCTTCTGAGATTTTCTTAAAAACCTCTAACAATAACACCTGCTTGACAAATGTCAAACTAATAGTGTAAAGTTAACTGTGGTTAGAGGTAGGTTAATACTTACCAGTCGCGCCAAATTTGAAATAATAGAAGTACATAAAACTTAATTTGTCTCACTGTTGGCCATGTATCACTACCGGGTGGTCTCGCCTATATCACGAAACGACCTGTTTTTGTTACTTGTCATATACATAAATTATTGTTACAATAATTAGTAATGTATATTTTTCGTTTCCTATTCCCGAAACTGCCCACAATGGATATGTTTTTCAGAAATAGAAAAGTATCTTTTTAGTCACTTATATTTAAAAGTGTGTTATGAACAATTGATTATTTATTAATATTGGATATTTCAATATATACTTGTACGCGCTTTGCGCCACCTCGATGAGATATCATTTTCTTCTTCTTCTTCAGTTTGTAGACGTCCACTCTTGGACATAGGCCTCTTCCATTTTCTACCAGGTATGTTTGTTTTCGACAGCTTACATTCAGTTCTTCCAAGCTCGGCGTTGGGTGTCATCATGTTACCCCTCCTGGGGTCAACCCATACTGCGGTTTGTTTCTCGTGTCCTCCATTGCATGACTGATTTTGTGCATTTGATTTCACGACCCCACATCAGTAACTCCAGTCTTCCTTCTGTCGTCCTCTATCTCTTAAGCTGATCCTCAACAACGCACGCTACATTACTCTTTGACATATTCGAAGACCATTCATTTTGGTCGGGCCCATGAATTTTGTTTTTGGAGATTCAATTCTAGGTGCATTTCTTGTGAAGCCTTTCCAAGCTCACCTAGCATTTATTTGAGTTCCGCTGTGTCATTACTCATGGGTACAATGTCATCTGCGAATCGGTGATGGTTTACAAATTTTCCTTCTACCTTGACTCCTTTCTGATCCCATGCCAGCTTCTAGAAAACCTCTTGCGAGGTGGAGCGGGAGATTGTGTTAGGTGAATTTTTCGATTAGTTTGTGCACTGTTTGAATATAAGCGATCATGCCGAGACCTTTTCTAAACAGAGCTTCTTCTATGGGTTGGTAGAAGTCGAACTTATTGTTGCGGTGATTGGTTATTATTTTAGTGAGTAGCTTATAGAAGACGAACAACAGACTAACAGGTCTGTAATTTCAATGTTTGTGTAGCCACCATTCTTTCTCCGTGTATCCGGAGTTATATCAGACTCAAATAAAATGCTGTGTCAATTTATTGTAAAGGCTTAAGAGTTTTGATTTTGAAATTAGTCGATTAGGGGATGTTCTCTATTTTCTGGAGTTTTAAACCATTCCTTTACCGAAAGCCAAAGTTTTGACTTCATGCGTATTTGTCATGGGTAGGTACACAACACAGGGTGTTTCACAGTTAGTGTAAAAACTTTACTATTTGGTATTCGGGGCAATTTTGAGTAAACAATGGCTGAAGAACATACATAGATGTTAGTCTAAATTATTACAAAACTACAGAGGACCAAAGATTTAGTGGTAACCTTAATACCAAGGGGCCTTTAAAATCCAAATGAAATATTTGAAGTGTCGATAACAACAACTTACAAATTATGTGAATTTTACCTAGTTTATTCGTTCCCTTTTTCAATAATGGAAGGCGTTATTGCAGGTGAATATACTGATTTTGTTTTCGTTTATGTCCAAAGAATACTAGTTAAGATATTCAAATTAATGCAATTCTTCTCATTGAATATCTGCTCGTACATTATAAAAACTTGGAGAGACTGCATTTATAAATTTGAATTATTGTAAGATGTGATGCATTGATCATAGAGGACCCGTCATATGGCCTCTAAGATCTCCAGATTTACAACCCCCAGTGTTTTGTCTTTGGAGACACCTAAAGCAGCTGATGTACAGTATTGAAATACAAACCAGTGGACAATTACTTGCAATATCATCAATGTGTCAGCTGAAACGAATTGCAACAATATGATGTTTTGAGGGTATGATTTGCCCATGTCAGGCAAGTACTCAAGCTCAAAAATCATTTGAGCAGTTATTATAAGAACTAAATGTTTTTATTCTGATTTTTAAGTATTATATTCTGTTCTGTTAAAGGTCGCTTCATGTTAATACTTTGAATTAATTATGTTATTATAATTATGACGCTTGAGTTCTGAAATTATTCAGAATAGGTGCAGTTTTCGTCAGAAATTGTATACTCAAAATAGTCCTAGCAACTGAATCACACATTCTCTTACATTCATTGTGAAATACCCTGTACATAATAGATAAACCATTTTATCTCTTGTCTTTTATATTTACCCGAAACGGTTTTATGTACTTGTCGTACCTACTGCTATCTACGTTCTTGTAAAATATTGCTGGTTCCTGATAAAGTTATTATATTTTATCGAAAATTCCCACAACTGTATTTATATATTTTTAGTATATGTATGGGGTTGCACGAAGTTTTTCGACTTTTTTAAATCAATGAAAATGTTTACATATAGACTTATATGGACTTCTGCTATGAGTTTTCACAATATGAAACATGACTTTTGTAAACTATTCTGACCTGTGAGAATACAAATGAAGTTGAACAAAACAATAAGCACAGTTTTTTGAGAAAGGTTTTGTTGAAAATTGTATAAAATATGGAAGGTTGTCGCAACAAGGTTGCTGACGTCATGAAGGAATTTCTTTGAAAATTTGAAATATAATGTATCAATCAATATCAACAAAGAAGAAGCACTAACTCCTGGGCACTCAACTTCATTTTACGATTTGGATCGTCGATTCTGGCTTGGGTTCGAAACCTAAGCATTACAATGCACATTTATAAAAATCTTCACTGCAACCCACCACACAGAATTTCCCAATCAGGCTTGCAACCGTGGTATCTTAACGGTAAAAACCTTCTCTGGAATTTTTGTTGTTCGGATTCGACTTCAAACTGTAAGTCGCCTGTGGTTCTACCTAAGCGCTAAGGAGAAATACGTGGCATCGAAGAGGCCCATGCCCAGCAGTGGGACGAAAAGACTGTCAATGATGATCATGACAGTTTAAAAACCGCGTTATAGTAAATCAGCGGGGTAACCTGAATCAGAATCTGCATGTATTTTCACACCAGAATAAAGTTGCAACGGTTAAAGAATATTCACGTACTAAAAGAAAAAGTAAATGAGAATGTTTTCCTGTAAATAGAAAAGAATTCTCTAAAATTTTCAATTCGTTAAGTTTGGTCTGAAATCAGCATTAGAGGCTCGTTCTATAGCTGATTAGTTAGATTTGGCTGCTACATGTTGAAATTTATTTATTATGTGTTAAATATTCTATTTAAACATTCATTGCATCAAATACGCGTTTCAAAATTACTTTAGATTTTTAATTTTTTATAGAATTTAGGAAGCTTCAAAATTAGCGTGTACAATGTGGGTTCCCAGTGTCGCTATCTGCCACTAACTAAATATACATTTTTCATCGATTAATATTTTACGTTAAAAATGGCGATACTATTAACAACATTCAATTATGTGCTTATTTGTTTTCTTGATCTTTGAAGTTATTTGTAATTTTTCGTGTTTTAGAAGGTTCACTATATTTAACTGAGATTTATTAGAAATGGTAGCACGTAGAAAGGGCAATTAAAATAATTACTTATAATAAAAAAAAAAACGTAAAGACATCTTACAACGTAGGGGTTGACGGGAATCATGTCTCAAGCGTGTACATCAACATAGTGTTGTTCTTGATACTACTCGTTAATTAACTGTTATCAATGAAATTTAAAGCAAGTATTAGATAATAGAAAATATGGCACCATCGTTCCATTTACGAGGTATGATCAAAAAATACGGCGAATGAATTTTTATAGCACCATCTGCTGACGCTACATCCATTTGAAGCAACAAGTCCGATAGCCTGATCCTTTGAGATAGTCAGTCTCAAGTTTGATCAAGTTTTGACTTGTCAAGCGGCTTCCAGAGCCGAAAGAGTGAGGTCATGTTTACCGTGTCTGTCGCGCATCATGGATTTTGAACAACGCGTGAATATTAAGTATTGATTTAAGTTGCAAGAAAGTGCCAAAGAAGCTCATGAAATGTTAAAATCAGTGTATGGCGATAATGTGGTGACTCTGAAGACTGTTTACAAGTGGTATGAGCGATTTAAAAGCGGAAATGAGCCGGTTGAAGACGAGAAACCGTCAGGACGTCCTTCGACCTCAAAACCAGACGAAAACGTGCAAAAAGTGGCAAAAATGGTTCGTTCAAACAGGCGATTGACTATTCGAGAGCTTACCGAAGAACTAAACACCTCATACGGATCCGTGCAAAGCATTTTAACCGATGATTTGCAAATGAGACGAGTGAGTGCGAAATTTGTTAGTAGATCCGCGAGTTTTTTGGTCAAATAAAAGGTGCCTGTCTGTCCTCATCCACCTTATTCTCCAGATTTAGCACTATGCGATTTCTGCCTCTTCCCAAAAATAAAAACCGTGCTAAAAGGAAAACGTTTTGACAACATTCTCGACATTGAGAGGGCAACGACGGAGCAGCTGAAGGCCGTTCCGAAAGAAGCCTTCCAGAAATGCTTCCAAACATGGAATCACCGTTGGGGTAAGTGCATCGCTAGCCAAGGAGAATACTTTGAAGGAGATTAATTTAAATTTGATGTAACCTTATTATTTCGCTCGTAATAAAATTTATTCACCCTATTTTTTGATGACACCTCGTATGACGAGTGATAGTAACTATTTTTGCGAGTTCAATTTTTAAGGGGCGTTCTCACAGTTCGATTTTTATTGCTCAACTTTAGTTGGTGAACTAAATTTGATTAACTATTTTGTTCACACTTTTCAACAAAAATTGAATCGACGCATATGATTAAAATGGCGCCTAAATCAGTTGTTAGTGTTAGTGTTGGACTTCTTTGTGTTTCACTTAAAGGGGAAAATTTTAGTGACTTTGAACCGTAACCGTAAAAACGATTTTGGATTGGGTGGAGTTTACGTAATATACGGGGTGCCTCAGGGCGACAGTGTACTACAGCCTCTTACGGACTATGCAAACCTATAAAACGAGCGTAAAGCGTTGCCAAATGTAAGCGCCTGATTGAAATAGATCAAGTCAAAAGATGGCAAGCTAACTCTTAAATAGTAGTTATCACCAATAAGAGCTCTTACCTCAAAAAGCGATATGGACAGGTAAGAAGAGCAGAAGTCACGACATGAACAAAAAGAGTTACAGACTAAAGCCCTATGGGAAGAACAAAAATGGGGCTGATCAAGAAGATTCTGGTGACACGAAGTGGACGATGCTATGAAAGGAAGAGGACTAGAGGAAGGAGCGTGGGAAGATCGAGACGAATGGAGAAACTGGCTAAGAGAAGGAAGACAGCCACGGCTGTAGAAAAATCCTTCATATATATACAACGGAAAGCGGATTACGTTATGATTGGTAGGTGCTCGGTATCTTCAAAGTAATTGTAAGTAGAAGTTTTGTAACGCTGGTATCCATACTATACTCTTATTATGCAACGCTCTATTGGAGTATCGACAAAACTGATAAGGAAACTGGCATTAGAAGATGCATTTGTAAAGCAATAATACAATTTTTGTTGTTCTTCCTTAAGTAAAACACAAATAAATTAAACACCAGCTCTAACGAATTTTATTGGAAAGTTTGAACAAAATAGAAAAAAATCCAATCGTGAAGACGACCCTTTATGTTCGTTCCACATGCTATTATAAGTACACTAGGTTTGATAAAAATCATGAGTTCGTGTTTTCCACGGTACCGTTAAGAGGCGTTCTCACGGTTCGGTTTTTTTACTATTTTGTTCACCCTTTTCAAGAAAATTCGTTAGAGTTGGTGTTATTTGTGGTTTACTTAACGAGGAACAAAAAAATTTTATTATTGCTTTGTAAATGCAACGTAAGCATTATCCCACTAAAAATGTACCTTGCAACGTCTTTTTTAAGCTTTGAAATCAAAATATCCAAATAATTAAGAAAATTTATAGGCAATTAAGCGACGTGAAGGTAGAATGTTTTTGAAGATGTGAACACTTTAATGATTTATTGTAAACACTTAAATGTTATTATTTCCTCAGTTCATTTTTCCAATTCCTAGAACTAATAATTTTTTCTAAAGCTGACGTAGTAAAGTGTTAGAGATTTTAATTCTGGTTTGGAAAAACTAGAGAATGTGTTGAGCGTAATATCTACAATAAAGTTGTTATTCTTCTTCTTCTCCTTCTCCAGCCTTTATTCAACACACTGCTGGGTGTAGGTCTCCCCATACTCTTTCCACTTTTGTTGCTACTAGCTGGATAAAATTTAAAACAGACTTTATGTGTTTCCTGATGTAACTGTATAGCCCCAACAACAGCAAAATTCCTCCTCTAGCTTCTATAATGTTTGATCTTCTCGTTCTTAGTTCTTTCTACTTTTTTACCTTCTCATCTTTTCTCTATACTTGTCTATTTCGGGTTTTCAATCTCTTGTGTTTGCTCTATTGTTTGTCTGCTTCAGTGTTTTTGCTCTGATTTTCTTGTGATTTGCGACCTTTCTGGCATTTAGTCCTGTCTTTCTGCCACTTTGGTGTTTCTTTCTTTTTTTCCTCCATCTTCTCTCCATTGCTCTTTGCTGGAATTTAAGGCCAAATATGTTCGTTTCCTCTACAATTATACGTGGGCGGTCTCTATAGCATCTTCATTTTTATAATTTTTACCTGGATGATTCCAAAACAGGCATGTTTATGATACAATTCCAGAAACCTCATTACGGTAGCTTCCGACTATTTAAATACTATTTTGCAAAAAATACATTTTTACTATAATAAAGAATGTTCACACACTGTACTGAAATACTGTGCGTATTACTAGCCCTGCACATTGACACATTTAATTGAAAAATGGCAGTGATTCATTAGTTGATGAACAAAAGTTTGAAGATTGCGTCAAAATTTTGTGGAACCAATAATAGTTCTCCTTCTTCTCGCATGTCTTCTCCGTGTTTAGAGGTTGGCTACCACTTGATTGAATTGATGTCTGTCCTCAGCTATTCAAAACAGTTGTACTGTAGTCATCCCTATTAAATTACGAATATTGCGGAGCCGTGATAATATTTTCCTTCCTACTGGTCTCTTGCCATGTATTCTTCCTTTAGGAATGGTTTGTAGTAGTTTGTGTTTGGTTTTCTCAGAAGGAAGACGAACTGGCTGTAATCCATCTGCGTTTGGATGGTCTGGGTTATTATCAAGAGTAAGTCCAAAGCCTTTTGACAGTGTTGGCAGTGACCAAAAGGTATAATTAATTGTGGTCTTTTGCCTAGGTCTCGCTTCCGCTAAGGCGCAATAGTATGTTTATATTTTAGACATATGTTTTTCTGTAAAGTGGAGGGAATTACTCTCGTCCTTCATTTGTTACATTATATGGATGAGATATATTTTGTTCGAAGCAACAAAGTTAGTTGAAAATATGCAATAATACAGTCAACATCGTTGTGTTTTTTTGGACTGAAAAGTACTTCAGTTCTGTATGAGAAATAGGTACTGCTCTAATTTGTAATTGCATAAGAGTAATTTATGCTGTATAGCTACTGCTGCCATAATTTTAACGCTGCAAGAATTGACCGAGCTATCGAGGAAAAAACAGTTTGTATTTTTCATTTCGGAGGATATGCCCAAAGTACCCCATCTTTTGATGTTATTAATTAATTCTTTCTCTTTTCTTATTCTTCTTAGTACTGCATTGTTGCTAATTCTGTTTACCCTGGGAATTTTGAGTATTCTGCGGTATGTCCACATTTCGAACGCTTCAATCCTGTTCATTATAGTTTTCTTTAAAGCTCAGGCTTCCATACCGTATAATAATGTTGACCAGACGTAGCACTTGATGAATTTTATTTTTTAGTTGATCAACTAAAATTGAAATACAGGTTCTCAGAGCATTTGTTATTCGATTTTTGTTGATCAACCTTTGAACCGTGAGAACGCCCCTTTAGAGATATAATTTTGTTATTTTTATTCTTTTATTCTCCGTGATTCTCTATTAAAGATTTTTTCAAGCACCATATAATTATCTAATATATACCATTATAGATTGTTGTTGCGCGGTGTATCGTTTTAAACTGTCCAGAAGTAATATTCTCAAATGAAATTCCATGGGTCAGCTCTTTCGCTCTGACAATTCATTAGTTCGTGTCTTATCCGGTATAAGCTGGTGCAGACGTTAATTAAAAATGATCTAGTACTTCAAAAACTGGGCCATTAATTATTTAGCTAAGTGTTTCCATGCACACACATCTTGGGAGAAAAGGGTGGGCAAGTTGTGTTTTATTGATTAATAAGCTAGTGTTTGCCGTTACATCGTAGAGTGTAATGTGTACTCACTTCATATGCAAATTGTGAGCGGGGCGGGTGGCAAAATCCGTAATTAGTGTGATACGCCATGAGGAGTAGCGATAACAACCAGTAATTAGTAAATCAAGAGGTTAGCTGCACAAACATAATGCAAATTAGATGGTCGATAGCACACGACTCGCTTCCGTTACTTACCAAAATTGTTCCAATATTAATTTAAGTAATCGTTCAAAAACACTGGCATTCTATGAAGTTTTCTCCAATTGAACACAAATTCTCATTTTTATATTGCAAATAATAAACCAAATCTCAATTCGGTTATTTAAATAGTTAACCCTCAATGTGTTTGCCTTTGAAGCGAGGAATAGAAGGCAATTCTTATTGTTTAATTACCTTTACGTGAACTGTATCAACTCCGGCGCTGTATTTGCGAATGAGAAGAGACAGGAAGGAAAGATAAATGAAACGAAGAAAGGTAAATAACGGCTCCACTCGCAACCGGAAATCAGTCTGCATGACAAAAGTTAAACCACCAGATCGTCTATCTGAGATCGATTCTGGCTACAGGAAAATGAAGAAAAATGGTCCGAGATACAGCCACAGCAATTCAGTAACAGTAGCAGTTATATCCGGTTTATTTAAATTCGGGTAGTACGATTTATTTCCGATTCGATGATTCAGTTAAACACTTTACCTGTTTTTTTAACACTTCGTTCATCTGTGGACCGAATAATTGCATTTTATACATTTTCCAATCACTGTTAACAGGAACAATTGGAAATTCTACACGCAAGATATATTTTCATACAAAATTGAGATGCTTTTAGGTTTCAACGGTAACTCAATTAACTGGAATTACTTTTTCCTGATACACACGAGCAAACTTTCCCTTTTTACTTTTGATCAAAGGAACGCCAGGAAAGAGATTTATTACAGATTTCACTTCACACAAATTTATATCGGATTCGATCTCATTTTACTTCAATTCTAATTCACTTTTACTATACCTTATTTCAAGTTTTTCGATTTATTTACTGACGCCGTTGAATACACAGCTTTCAACAACGAGGCTGAACTCGAAAAGTTTAAAGAAGTCGTTTAATGTTAACATAAAGAAGCAATATACACCTAAACCCAATTCTGTGGTTTCGCGTAGATACATTTTTTGCCACATACGAGGGTTATTCAAATTTAAACCGGATTTTCTTTCCTATTTCTATATGCAACAACCTACGCAGTTGAAACTGACTACAGATATTGGGGTTGTGTCTAGACACCCTCTATGCCGTTCTTATCACATCTTACAAATTTTTGTAATAGCTCATGGTGGAGCAAGCAAACAGTTCCCAGTGCTGTTACAGAAGGTACTAAAATCAAATTTTTGACGCTCGTAAACGTGAAACCCTTCTATATTTTACGCAGACTGCTTACGCAATTCGGGTAAGACAGATTATCACAGACCCAAGTGTTTTCGTGGCATATGAAGTTCGTGGGTGGACATAAGGAAGTAGGGGTCAGTCAGGTTCCGCAACAGAACCCTAATTCCCTTTTTAGGAAATGTTATATATGAAGCTTTCACAGGCCTTAGAGGCCCATCGCTTTTTTGGTGTGAGACAAGACTAAGTTAGTTTGTGCAATGCACAACAGGGTCAGATTCTGCGGGTTACCGTGTTGGTGCGAAACCATGCTCAACCTGCTGTTGTGTGTGAATGTTTTTGTTTAATGTCTTGTTACTCGAGGAGTGCCATTAATTTGATCCCCAATGCCAAATCGAGACCCAGTACCGACCACCCAGGGAATTGGAAAAACTTCCGACCCTGGGGAGATTCTAACCGGGAAGCGTTTGGAATATTGCATCCAAAGCTTGGCTCTCTACCACTGAGCCATCTCCGCCCTAGTAATGGGAATGTAAGCATAGGAAAGACTAGCAAAATTCTATAATGGAATTTCGTGGACGATACTGTCCCAGCATTTACCTGTATGACCCAGGGAAAGCCACGAAAAACGAAGTCAGAACAGACGACCAGGGGCTTCGAACTCAAATCTTCCCGAATGAAAGGTAAAAGAACCTACCTGATGCCGAACAACATTCGAGTAGTGAGAAAGGGGTTGTTTGCGCCAATTTGTTGCTTAACCAATGGATAGCGTGTTGCTTCTGTAGGATAACGGCAGACCTAACACTTCGCCCAAACTCAACAAAAGATTGTTCATTTGCAGTGGACATCTGTCTAACATCCTTCCTATAGATGCGGTTTATCGCCATACGATTATCATTACCTAGGCCGCTTAAGGAGGCGTTGGGAGGACAGCGCAAGCGAAGAAAACATGAAAGAATTCGTGTCCAACTGACTTCGTATATGCCTCAATAGTTTCTGGAACACAGGTATAAAAAATCTGCCAATCCAGTGGCAAAAATGTGAAAATGTTAGTGGAAACTATGTAGAACAAGATTTGTACGTCAATTTTAAACATATACATTTAATAGAAAGTAGGAATCAAATTCCCATTTAAATATAATCCACCAGCGTGAAAGTTATACATCCACAACGAAATATAAAAAATAAGTCAAGATCATTGATTATGCTACTACAATAACTACAGATCTGTAGTGTATTGGACTCTAAAATAACAAGGGAGTAGAAAACATAAAATTTGTTAAAATGATTTGTGACAATCTATTACAACTTCTAAAACTTGTGATTAATATCTTCAAATTTACAATTATTAATAAAAAGAACTATTCAGTAAACATTAGAAGCAACACTGAAAACCAATGGAACTACTTTTGTAAATGCATTTATTATCAGCTAAATACTTGCTGGTTAACTATCACTGGGTCTAAAGAATGTATGGCTGGTTAAGTACAATGGTGTGCGGAGAAGAAAGCATTATCTTAAAAACAGTGAGTTAAACAAAGATACCTATATTTATTTAGTGAGCGCCGGGAGGCTATGAAGGACATCACTCAACGTCACTTGCCGTAGTTGCTAGTAAAATATGGGATTTAAATTTGCCTTGGCATGTATAAGCCTTACAATCATTTTTTCTGCAGTAACTTTACTAACGGCAGTAATTTCAACTGCAGGAATATTTTATACTAAACCGCTTGCATAAAATCGCAAAGTTACATAAAGGCAACTGCTCACTGGGTGTTACACAATGGTTTATGAAATATAAACAACATCGTTTACATAACTACGAGGGCTGCTCTCTTTCTGCTCAGCCTATTTAGCAGGCTGTGATATTTTGAAACATGACATTTTAACGAATTTAATTATAGTGTAAGTTGTCAAATATACTTGAAGGTTTTTAAAATACATAGTTTTAAGGTAATGCTTTCCCTAAGAAATCATGGAACTGAATAAAGAGCATTATCGAGTTGTGTTCCTTAGCTACCGCAAAGCGGTGGTACAATGAATTTAAACGTGGACGACTTTCCGTAAATGATATGTTTAGAGCTCCTAAGCCACAAACGGCGGTTACCGAAAATAATATTGGTCTTGTACGAAACATGATTGAAACGGAACTGCCAGGAGTATTCAAGCAAATTAAAGATGGGTGTGAAAGCAACTGACGCCATTTTACAAAAACATTTGACGGTATGTAATCTTTGTGCCCATTGGATTCCCTACAATGTGACTTCAGTTCAAAAAGAGAACCGTGTGGCATGGTGCAGCTCTACACTGGATCG
This sequence comes from Limonius californicus, assembly GCA_014611495.1. Taxonomy (NCBI): domain Eukaryota; kingdom Metazoa; phylum Arthropoda; class Insecta; order Coleoptera; family Elateridae; genus Limonius; species Limonius californicus. The sequence continues at coordinate 23,776 of JABXWE010005699.1, forward strand.
CTTTGACAATGGATCGTCTCATTTGGTTTACAACATCATTACAGGTGGTGAAACGTGCGTATACTGCTATGATCCTGAGAGAAAGCAACAGTCAGGTTCTTTGAGAGCTAACCGACTCCAACAAAAGTTGTTAGTGAAAAAAACTGAAGCAGAAACATGGTCACCATATTTTTTGGAATTACTGGACACGTTTTCACGTAGCACTGGAGGATTGTCGTAGTGTTAATGCTGAATGGTACACTACAGTTTGTTTGCCTCAAGTTTTCCAAAATGTTGGCGCAAAACGTCCAAGAGGAAGGATCATCTTGCATCAAGGTAACGTTCGGGCGCACACTGCTGCTCGAACGACTGACTATTTGAATGCCCAAAACATTGAAATAATGGGTCATTCGCTGTATAGTACAGCACCTAATTATTTCTTTTTATTTCCGCGTGTTTAAAATAAGTTACTGGGTTTACGTTTTAGAGCGGCCGAAAAAGAGGCTGACGCATTTAAAAATGAAATAAATAGTTTGGTTTTCACGGATGCAAAAATGCATTGACTGTGGAGCTGAATACTTTGGAAACTTATAAGTAAATGTGTTTTGTCAATAAATTGTGTATTATTTTACTATGCTCAGCAGAAAGAGAACAGCCCTCGTCTTATCAATAAGATACTTCTGTATTTACTTCAAGAAGACTAGAGAGTACCATGCTTGTTTCTCTTACAGGGAAGTACATGCTGGTTCTCCCATTTATTGGATAAACGTCGACTTAAACATTCTAAAGGTGTTAAACTAACGAACATTTATGACGACCCGTAGCGATGATAAATCTGTTTCACTTATGTTTGTTTCTAAATGTGGTTGCATTCGTTATAGATTGTTGTAATCTAGGCCAGGGAACTTGATGTAATATTAAGGTATGGCCACGATGTAAATACGAGTTTAAGACACTGCTCATCTGCAAAGGTTCTGCTATCGCTCAAACTTAAAACCCGCTCAGCGTTAGACTCCCACAAAAAGCATTAGATTATATGAAAGCCACAACAAAGGACTTGCGTAATTCCCGGTGCAATCAAAATCATACATTTGTAATAAACTTATAAATATGCCACGGTAATTTAGTAAAATAATAAATCTATTTAATTAAGGAATGTTAGGCAGCAAGTGTAGTGCTAGCTCAGTTGGTAGAGCACTTGCGTTCTGAGTACTACGCAGATTTAAAAAAATCTTGTCTACAACCCACCACAAACAATTACCCAATCCGGCTTGCAACCGTGGGGTCCTAATGCTTAAAGCCTTCCCTGGAATTTCTGTCGTTCGGATTCGATGTTAAACTGTAGTTCTCCCGTGTTTCTACCTTAGCGCTGAGGAGAAACACGTGGCAAAGAAGAGGCCGATGGCCAGCAATAGGCTGCCAATTAGTGAATAAAGGCAGCAACATATATTTTCTTCGTAGCGGTCAATGATTTGAAATACTTTGTTTTCATTTTATACAGAATGAAATGGAAACAAACTCAGCATAAACTAAGTGATAGTAAGACTTTGATGAACAGAATAATAAAGGTTACGATTAAAGCAAGTTATAAGTTTCACGTTTTAATGTTGCAAATTTGTCCCATAATTAAGCAGTTTGATTGCACAACATTAACTTGTATGGATATTGTGTTCGAACAACAAGCATTTTTCTGGGATCTATATTGTATACCCTGCAGCACAATATTTGTCAAATAATTCCTGCACCATAGCCATAAACTATTTTGGAGATATAAAGCACTCTCTCAAAATTATTACCCTAACTGAATATAAGCGGGAGTCGTTCAATTTTTTATGTTTCTTATATTTCCTTTTCGCGTTTGATTCCAATTGGTAGAATACGCCAACAGCTAAAGTCAAAGCCATGTTTCTATGATTTAAGTCAGGGGTTCCTTAACTTTTTCAGTTCCTTTAGTGTACCAAGGTTTTTCCATGGTGTTCAATGCCAGAACATGAGCCTACTTAACAGTTACAGCACGTAGTTGGTGCGGTTGGGTTAGTTAACATAAAAAAATATATATTTAAATTCCGGAACAATTTAAAATAAAAAATAATAAATAAGTCATATTTTGAACAATCATATCATTGAGCAAAGAAATCGTAATTAGTGTGAAGAATGATCCTGTTGCTATCTACACATTTTTTCAAATTTTGGTATCAAACTGGACACAGCCACCCACATTTCCTGTTCCACGTTGATTTTTGCACGATACTTGTAGTTTACCACAGCAACCGCCGAAAACCCAGCTTTGTACAAATATGGCGTCGCAAATCAAATGAAAATTCGCTGATCTTTTCAACTTCGCAGCGGATGCTCATTTTTTTTATTGATATTTAAAATTCACTCCATGTTCTAATTTTCTCTTCGCAGGACAGCTCTATATTTCTTCTACAGAAGTAAATTCGGGAGAAGCTTTTGTCCTGAATGGATCTTGAATCCTTGTCTGTATTGTCTTCGTAGAAGTACCTTTTAATCAGTTGATAAGCTGTAAGAAGAGTCCTTCAAGAACAGATTTTATGTATTGGGGGAAATCAACTTCATTGGAGATCACCAAGCGACACAATCATACAATCGTTGTCACCATCTTTATCCATTTTTCTTCTTAATAGCTGTAATTTTTTTCTGAAAAGTAAAATCTTGTCGACCAATTTCAAAATGTGTATTTTGCGTCCCTGCGGAGAGAAATTTAAAACATAGTATTAGTATTGAATAGTGTGTGTCCGTTAGATGCCCTTCCTACAATAGCATCAACACATATATGGTCCGATTCTGAAACCATATGGGCTAAGTGTCATATTTCAATGATAATATTAGATTTTTGCGGCACCCTTGTAAATCAACGGTGCCTCAGATCCCCGGGGCCTATAGTTTGGGAACCACTGTTTTAGGTAATATAAAATTCGTTCAAAGTCATGTTGGTGATTTTTAATAAAAACATTTGACGAAAAAGAAGAAACTTTCTCCCTTATTCCATTCGCATTATTTACTACAAAGCTTATTCGCAGAAGTCTGTTTCTGATTTAGATTTAGAAAGTGAAATATTGAAAAGTAGAATATTTTCAGGCGAATGATTTTTTATGTATCATTTTTAAGCTCAATTGAAGGTCCCCATATTATCAGTAGTAATACTATAAGTACTTCAAAATAATCAGGTTATGCATCGACAACTTGTTGCATAATTACAAAGAGTGTCAGTTTGACAGTTTAAATAATCGGACCGCGAAGCGGGAGGATTATTCTGTCAAACTGACACGATTTGTAATTATGCAGGAAGTTTGAGATGTATACCCGTATTTATTTTGAAGTACGTATTGTATTTGATACGATTATTTATTGAGTAAATTAAGTAAATATAAACAATTTATTAATTTAAATACAAATTGGCACAATGGAAATTACAATTATTATATACTACGTTTTTTTAACTGAGTTAGTATTTTCTGCGCTGGACACATGGCTACTGCTCATTGAAGTGCTGGAAGTACTGAATACAAAACATAAGAAATTGTTTCCATACGTACTTTTTTGTTTTCACTGTATTATAAGGCTCAGTATTTCGTATACTTTCGTCTATTGAATTTAATGATAAATCTCCGAATCGACTCATTTTTGAACACTTATTGATAAACGTCAAAATTTGACGGTCCTGTTAGTTTGTGTATTGTTGTATATTGATGTCGATGTGGTTAGTATGGAAATTAAATTATTGTAAAATTTTCGATTGGTAGAGCTACTCTATGTATAATCAGGTATTATCGAAATTATACAAGGTAACTTAACTAAATTGATCGTTCTAATTGGTTGAAAATTATACGAAAAAAATAATCAGGGATACATGTTTGAATGAAGGTTATGAATTTTAATGCGTGTTACAAAAGTACTAAGAAAACCATTTCAATTGGATTATATTGACAATACTCAAGAGGCAATATAGAAACTTGACAAACATTTTTTATCAAGATGTAGCCAAGAAGATAATCGTCTATTTGCTTCCCTCTAAGATTTAACTCCCACAGTTTTTTCCTTGGCATTTACATTTGAGATTCTTGTATTGCCATCATAGAACTTGCAAAATATTGATAGTTTTTCCACAAACACATACACTGTCAACAATAGAAAAGCGTTGTAATTTCTCCAGTGTGATCTCACACTCTTGAAACAGTTTCGTGTCTATAATTGTAGAATATGCAAATACTCTTAAAGTACATTAAATAGTCGCGCCTTTCCAAACCTCTAAATCAAATACCACATGAGAAATAACAAACCTAATAGCCTCCGTTACTTTTATATTTAGATTCATATACCCGCCGATGAATGTTACTTTCATTTGGTAAATTCAAGTTTACTTAAGGTACACAATTTTGGTATCCAGAAATCAACTGTGAAACGGTCATTTATTAAATTTGGTCTGGAAATAAATCGCCGGAATTATTGTCTGGATAAATGCGTTTGTTACGGGATAAAATTTCCAATTTGTTTTGTGGTTCTTTGAAAATCTTTTTGCTTGTTATTTCGCCTACACACAAAATAAATATAGGAATTTTCTTTCACGGCTCATATTACATTATGAAAAAGTTACCCAAAGCATTTTAAGGAATCTTCTTAAAAAGCACATTTTCTAATGTCAGATTTGTTGTTCTTGTAGTTGTCATAGTTTCTATAGGTCGAACAATTATTGATTCTGAAATGTAAAGTACTGCAATTGCTTCTGTTTGCTAAAATAATATCCGATTATACTTCTACAGCATATATTTTGAGTGGTACGATGTTGATGAGAGGATGTGTTCCGGTGAACACAACTCTATATGTTAATATACAATTTGGGTATTTTCCGATGTAGGACTACATATATATATATATTTATATATATATATATATATAAACATACATAGAGCAAAAAGAAAAAACATGCATACAGCTCTAAGTAAAGACAAGCGTACAATAGTTTGCGAATTTATGATACAGAGGCAAGTAAAATAGGACAATGATTATTATAATGTTTACAATTGATGCACAAGATCCAATGGTGTTTTCCGTTTTAGTCTTCTAGCCTGTTGACTATTGTCAAGCAAATTTATTGCTAATGTATTAGGGTGTGTTTCTAATCGTAGGAAGTATTTAACACTACACTGCATAATTACATCACTAACAGTGAGCACTTCTAGGTCGTCGTAAATGTCTTACAAACCACGGAGCTTTTACCAATGTACGTAGCATCTTCGATTGGCTGTATTTGATTTTGAGGCTGTTCCCCAGAGTTGAAGCCCGTAGGTCCACACACGTTTGAAAATGGTATTATTTGGTAACAGTTTGTTGCGGAAAGACCACTGTGACTTGCGTCCATGGAGCCAATAGTGTTTGCGGAATTTTGCACCAAGTTGTTTTCACTTCTTCCAAATGTGTGTTTGCCATGTGCCAAATGTAAATCTAAGTATTTTACATCGTTTACAGTAGGAATTTGCTGGTTATTTATCATTAACGGTGGCGCCTGTCCATGGTATTTTCTAAAAGCGATATTGGCTGACTTTGTGTCGTTAATCTTGATGCACCATTTGTTTGTCCATAGCGCGATTTCATTTATATTATTTTGGAGTAATCTTTGCGCTTCTATGGGATCTTTACTTGTTGATAGGATCGCAGTCTCGTCTGAAAATATCGAGGTGGTTACATTACCATCAAGTGGAAGATCTGCTCTGTAAAGTAAATAGAGGATTGGTCCCAAAACCCTACGTTGTGGTACTCCAGCTGTTATGGGATGCAACGTTATTATTTCGGCTTCAAACCTCACCCGGAAAAGCCTTTCTTCCAGGTAAGACCTGAGGATGTTACACAGAGCTGTTGGTAGCTTTTGTTTTAGTTTGCATAGTAATCCTTGATGCCAAACTTTGTCAAAAGCTTGACTTACATCAAGGAACATCGCTGTGCAATAATCTCTGGCCTCGAAAGTTTCGTTTATTGTGGCTACCACTCGGTGTACTTGTTCAATGGTCGGCTGGTGTCTCCTGAATCCAAATTGATGCCCAGGGACACGATTATTCTCTGTAACTATTTTTATCAGCCTTTTTGCCAGTAGCTTTTCTAATATCTTCGGCATTAATGGTAAAAAGCTGATTGGGCGATATTATGTGGGGAGATTTGGTGGTTTTCCTGGCTTCTGAACAAGTATCACTTCGGCAACCTTCCATGGACCTGGGAAATAGCCGAATCTTAATACTGCATTAAATAGTTGGACCATTATAACGACTCCTTTTTATGGCAATTCTTTTATTATTTGACCTGTAATTAAGTCATATCCGGTGGCCTTTTTTGGGTGTACTTCGTTTTTAATAATATTTTGCACTTCTTTAAGTGATATATGTCGTAGTGGTGGACTGGGTTGCTGGGGTTCGTTAAGGTATGTATTAATTTCCTCATCCACTTCCCCATTTCGTGTCGAGGGCGGTTTATATACGCACGTGAGGTGTTCCGCGAAGGTTTTCGCTTATTCCTGATCTGATTTTGCCCATTCACCGTTGGGCATTCTTATTGGCAGTATGTGTTCACGAGGTTGTTTAAGCCTTTCAGTGGCCTTCCAAAGTGCCTAATTTGTGTCGGCTGTTCATGTCATATTTTCTAAGTATTGTTTAAAGGATTCGTTTTTAAGTTCCGTTAGCAGATTTTTTTAAGTTGCCTTTTTTCGAGGATTTTCGCACGAATGCTTGGTGGGCAATAAGTTTCCTTTCGTTTATGTGTTTGCGCAGGTGTTGCTCCCCAGGCAGCTTTCTGAATTTGGTGAGTGAAATTTTGTACTTCTGTTTCGAGTTCGTTTGTTGTTTTCAGTGATACCTTAAGATTTATGTTGTTTTCGACTATTTGCTTGAAGAGTTTCCAGTCGGTATTGTATCTCAGCTACATGTCGTTAAAGTTTTTCGTTCGTGTTTAGAATCACCCAGTATATAGTGTATAGTTACAGTATGAAATTCTAGCAAAAACATGTTTCACTTCATCTTTTATTAACATATAGTGGGTGGTCCTAAAATAGTTGGCCGAGTGCTCCACACCAAAACAAGCAACAAAGTTCGTATAAACCTTAGTTCGAAAATGTTTCGTTGCGGAGTTACAGCATTGCAAAATGTAGTTTGTCCGATAACTTTTCTGCATATCAGTATGGTAATAGTTGGCCCAATGTTTCAAAATTGTATGTGCATGCGTTATTCATCAAGATTGAAAATCAGTACCTAGTTTTGTTTTAATAAGTGCACCAGGGGCGTCTCAACTAGGAGAATTAGAAACTGTTTCCTACAGTATCTTTAACATTAATTTGTTTTTCATATTTTTGAATCTTCTTCTTCTTCTTCTTAATATAGGTCTTTGACCTGTAATTTCTAGTTCTATTCTTGGGAAATCGAAGCCCAACTATCCCGCCATCTCTTCAATGGTCTTCCCGGTTCTCTTTTTCCGTCTGGCCCTTTGTCTCGTGCAATCTTCGCTATTCTGTTGTCGTCCATTCTCGATACATGTTCATTCCATCTTCTCCTTCTTTGTCGCGTCCATCTTACTATATCCTCCATGTTACATGTTCTTCTGATTGTTTCGTTGCTAATTCTGTCTCTAAGTGTCTTTCCTGCAATAGCCCTTAGTGTTTTCATTTCAGCTGTTCTTAAAATGTTCTTGCTTTTGGTAGTATCTGCACGTGTTTCTGCCGCATATGTCATGACAGGTCTAATGCATGATTTGTATATGCGGGTCTTGCTCTCTATATTCAAATATTTGTAATGCCATATTGTGTCTTTCAGGCATCCAGCTATGTTAGCGGCCTTGTTGATTTGAATTCTTACTTCGCCACATAGGTTTCCATAGCTTGAGATGTTAATGCCTAGGTAGTTAAAGCCTGTTGAATTATCTTACTATCTGCTACCAGTTTGCATCTTAGGGTTCTTTTAAAATAGTGAGGCACTTCGTTTTTTCAATAGATATATTCATGTTAAAATCCTTGGCAGCCAAATTGAATTCCTGTAATAGACGTTGTAGGTTGTTCTCGTTGTCTGATATTAAGACAGCGTCGTCTGCATAGTAGACTATCTTGATTTCTCTATTTCCCAATCTATAGCCCATTCCTTCTTTTGATCGAGTTCTATCTATTATTTTATCCATGACTGTGTTAAATAATATAGGACTTAAGCTGTCCCCTTGCCTTATGCCTGTTGTTGTTTTTATATCTTCTGTTAGTTCATTGTTCACCCTGATTGCTGTTTTGTTGTCTGTGTTTAGATTTTTGATTATTTGTATAATGTTCCTAGGTTTTGGTTTTTCTTTTAACACATTAATTATGTCGTTCAATCTTATTCGGTCGAATGCTTTACTTAGGTCAATGAAACATATAAAATTTTTGCTAATAAGGAAAAGCAACCTGATATAAGACCTTCATTCAAAACATTTCCTAATTGGAATTAGTGAAGTGAAATGAAAACCTACGATATTATGAAACATACTGATTAATATTTGAATAATTTTATATTTTATCAGCCAGTTCTTGTTCTTGATGACTAGTTTCTATCTACTTGACTTAAAATTTAGCAATTTTCCAAGTTATTTCTTGGAAAAGCCTGGCCGATTCGTTTTATTGACTTTTTTGGTTGACATCCAACATTGAACCACTGTTGCTTTACGGTAAAATGCATTGTCAACTTGCAAGTAAACTTATTGTCTCGCCCACTAGGCAAAAGCTTACTTTGCACTACTTCAAGGTATTTTGTAGAATTCGTCATCCCAGACACGACAAGCAGTTGAGCAACTTCTTCGGCAGCCAAGCACCCTCCACACTATAACGGAGGTTGTGCGTTTTATTGTTGGAATTTCACATTTTGGTGAAAATTCTTCCACAGGAAACCTTTAAACATATGTATTATTGGCATAATTATTGATATGAATGGATTCATCACTGAATAGCCTTTATGCCATTCGTTTGGTATCCAATGACGAAGTTAATTTGCCCGTTGCAAACGGTTGAGTGCCTGTTTCACGAAAAGCTGTGGTTTCTCGCCTGCTCTGCATCCTAGGAGTCTAAATAATGAAATCTTCTCACAGTAGATATACTAAAACACACATAGGCAACTTTCGACCATAATTCGGTCGGTTCTGTAGAAGTGAAGATCCCGTCGCGTCGTCCAGACTGCTTCTTGTTAGCACAGTATCGTGTCCAGCATAGCTTATTTTTAGTCAGGCACTCCCAAGTTTATATACATTTCTTCCAATTTCTGCGAGGACGTCGTGCACTTTGATAATATGTAACTCTCACTTACATCTCCTAAATATGGTGCATGGTATTTGTAGTTATAATACGAAAAGTATTTCTAATACAAATGAGTTTAAATCAGCATTAAGTAAATTTTAACCTACTCATTATTTTTTAGAGTAATAGGTAATAGATTATGGGGTTTAGGCAACAATGTCGGTTACAACAGAACTTATTTACACCATTGTAGATGGTATTTAGCGTGCAACTGCAAAGACTTCCAATGCTAATATTGACATCAGCTTCGAATGTCTTCACAATAACAATTTGTGTATAAAATACGTCTAACCTTCAGCATATGTGTTTATGTTTATTATACACACACAACTGAAATTAATCGAACAATAAATAAATAAACCTTTCGTGCAAATACGATTACTTCTATTGTATTATGTAGGTTAAATTCTAAAGGTTCATTCTTTATTTGTTTCCCTCCGGGTGAACTGTTTGAGATAGTTATTAAAAATATAAATAACATTTCCTGGCTCCATTAGCGCTTAATGTTTAATTTAATGTATTGTAGCTCAAGAATAAGCTTATTACTTAATAACGTATTATTATGCGTTAATTAAAATCCAAATAATATCATTTCGCAAGTAAAAAACTACTCTTAGTAATATAGAGAGGAACACCGAAATAGAGCTAATTTCTGTTTCAAAAGGCCAAGAATATAAATAACCTTGAGTATGTATATAAAATCAGAACAAGCCATCCATTAATAAAAATAGCCCGAAATTGCTCCTTGGGTAACTACGTTTGTGTATAGCTTGGATGAGGATGGAAGCAACATAAACGATATACTATAATATTATATAGATGGGTTTAAGTATACGATATCCTGCTACAAATAAACATCACGAAGTTGTAGAATTAATGTCGCTTGAGGCGAAGGAAAACAGTATGTAGAGGAAGACATGCAAACAGAAAAATATATTATATATACACATTGAGCTGGACGAAGAACAAACAAAATATATAATATATCTTCTTCTTCGAGCCCTTTATCTCTTAGGAGACGTAGCGATATATAATATATAAACTAAGGAAATTTTCAAAAGAAATTCTAATATGGTAAACCGTTTTCCAACATATAGTTAATGAAGTTCTAGGAAATGTAAGTTGAACGGGAAATTAGTAAAGCGGTTTATACGGGGAATTTTTCTTTTTAGTATACATAGCCTATGTATACTTTTAAAAGAAACGCGTCAATTTCGCCTATTGTGTAGGCAAAATTTTTCCACGCTTTTCAATTTCCTGTTGTCATTCTCCATTCTTTCAGCAGTTGCCACAATGCTTTAAGATTATGAACATTTTTGCATATTTTAGAAAGTATTGAATATTTTTGTGAATGATACATATTTTAATATTTTCCTTGTATTTATTTGCGCCATTTGTAACTTTTAAAATATTTGAAAAACCAATTTATTTCAGTTTATATACAGTTAACCTAGTCTGCTTCAAGTTTGACAATTTTTATGTACGTTTGCATGAATTATTGTAGAGTAAAAGTTTAGTTAGCACTTTTTTTTAATTAGTTTAAATGGGGTTTGCTTGACCCCTTAGGCTAATTAGTATTAATGGAATTAAATGAAAATTCTCCATAAGAAACAATTTTAAAGTTCGAAAAATAAGAAATATTGATAACATAACTGACTGGTTTAATGAAACAATACTTCTGGAGATCGATGGAAACATTAAGGAAAAAGTTAAATAAGGATTCCAGGGTAACATGACGATCTTTTAAATAAAAATAATGTGTGAAACAGTTTGCTTGGATTTTCCTATACTTGTAATACATATTTAAGAATAAAAGTTGTTCTAAGAAATGCTATACCGGATGTTTCAGAAGTTGTGTATAGAACTTTGAGTAAAACATGTCTAGTAGACCCAATAGACTTAATTGCATAGTTAACTAAAATCCTTAAGATGCATTTGTCACAATGAAACCAAATACATAAAAAATTATTGAAACCATTTATTTTTTATAATACATTCTCAAAATGTGCTCTCTGAGTTTGAATACAGGCCTGACACCAACAAATAGCCAATCCTACACTCGAAACATTACATTGTTGCTGTGAATTTCAACAGATGAATTGATTGATTCTGTAATTACATATCTATAAATATGCACTTCAGCACCGTAGACCAGCTGCGTCAGATGCTCCCAAAAATAAAAATCCAGAGGATGTAGATTTGGAGATCTTGGAGGGTATAAGACGGACCCTCCACATCCAATCCATCTATCAGGATAATAAAGATTTAGCAATGCACTCACTTGCATTGAATAATGGAGCAGAGCACCATCATGCTGATACCGCATACCTTGCCGAATATTCTCTTAGTTTTCTTAAAAAGGCAAAGGCATTTATTTCCTTAAAATGACCTCACCAACCAAATGACAAAGTTTTTTACTAGCGCTATGAAACACGCTGTAGTGTCCACCAGCTATGAGCATGTATATTTTCCAAATTAGGAATTATATGTTCATGGACTGATCTTAGATAACTTTCTGGGGATTGAAAAATAATACTTAACAGATATTTTAAAAGTTGGAAATAGTATTTTAAGGCCACATAAGAGAATGGTTCATCTATTATTCTAGAAACGTCAGGAATTGACATTAATGTATGCCAAGTAGCAGGACACTACGTTCTTCTTTATAAAAATTATACATTAAATTATACTGTAGTGCTGGTGATTTTGTTGAAATGGAAAAATTCGAGAGAAGAGCTGTGACAAAATACCTTTGTAAGAAGTGTTTATCACTGCAGGAAATTTATAATGACGTGTCCCGAGTGTTGAGTGATTTTACCCAGCCATATCAAGTAATTAATTATTGATGCCGGGATTTCAAACTAGGAAGGAGGTCGTGGCAACATATACTAGGTGCTGGACTAATAAAGACTGTTGTCACTCATGAATATATTGATTTGATTCATGACATGATACCGAGTTATCGGAGAATTATTGCTGAGACATGTGGCTTTTCCGCTGGAAGCGTTGAAAAAATTTTGCACGAGGCATTACGTCTCAAAAAGTTTGAGCTTGATGGATTCCGGAAATATAGTCACCTGATCAGAAGCGGGTCAGGTTTCTGCACCGTTTGAGATTAATGGACACGAATTTGGATGGATTTTTGGAAAATTTTCCAGCTGTAGATGAAACCTGGGTTCATTACAGTATGGAATGGCTCTTCGCTTCCACGAAATTTCCGTCTGACTTCATCGAAGGAAAGAAGAATGGCAACAGTGTTTTGGGGTTCTGAGGGAGTTCTTCTTGTTGATTATTTTCCACGTGGGCACACAATAACGGCAGACTATTACGTAAAACTAATGCCAGAAGTTTGTGAGGCTATATAGCAAAAATGGAAAATTGGAACCTGGCGTCCTGTTCCACCAAGACAACGCTCCTGCTCACAACAGCTGTAGCCATAATGCTGGATTAAACATTCTAGAACAACCCCCATATTCGTCAAATCTGTCCCCCAATGACTTTCACCTGTTTCTCAAATTAAAATATCATCTTCGGGAACTCATTTTTCGGACTATGAAGAGTTGATGGCTGCTGAGAATGAGTGGTTTGCAATGTGGACAAATATTTTCCTTCTAAAGGTATCAAGCTTGTTACGCTATTTCGCGCATCGTTGAAATAAGGGGGGTGACAATCATTTTGTGTAAGAGAGTCTTGGTCGAGCTGCTTCGAAAGAGTGTCGTACGCTGCTCGTAACTGTTAAATTAAATTTTCCGTTCACGTGTCCTCAAATTTCACATTCGTGGTGATTTAGAATCGCGGCTTTCTAGCCGGATATAACGGATATGCGGAATCTGTGAGTGCCATTTTGGGGCTACTAGTGTTAAGAAACTCGTGGCTCGTGGAGTCGAGTTTTTTTTGTGAGTTAGATTGTGTAATCTCGAAGACCTGAGACCTCATATTCTCCGTTGTGGAGGCTTTACATTGGGTATTACGTTACTACAGTAGCCGCGTACGTCGAAAGGTTCGAAGTCAGAGCTACCGCTACTATCTCGTTATCCACTTCCAAATTCTGAAGTGACTGGTATCACTGACGTCAGTTTACATCGGTCGGCCGTTCCGGCCCAAAATTTTTCGTTGGATCGCGCAGCTTTGTCGGAGCGGATCCCCTCTTCTAACCGACGCGCTTGACTGCGTTTCTGCGTGCAGCGGAGAGCGACCTGGTGGAGGGTGGCCGTCATCCTCGAAGGAAGCACGCAGAAGGTCGGAGTAAGTGACTCCTTTTCAATCTACTTTGGATCTGGTTAAAATTAATTATTAAAATTAATTTTTGCAGTTTTGTTTATGTTTGTTGATATTAGAAGCTATATACTGGTAGCATTCGCCTTTGTTGTTGGCTCATAATATTTTATATGTCCCAGTTCACTTTTAATACTTTTGCTGATATCATCATTTAAGATTATATTAACATTGTTATGTATGCTGTGTTGTATGGGGTAATTTGGTACCGAATTCGGGTGGATTTATCTTGAATATATGATATATAATTACCGATGCCTATTTGTGTGTTTTATTCTTATTAAGAGAACAGTCTGGACCCAACGAGAATTTGGTGGTCTGTCTCGTTGGGATTTTGTTATCTGCCTAGTAGTAGCGTGGACTACCTGGCGCCACGCACATCCCTCTTCGAGGACCCACGACCTTCTCCACTGGTCAGCTAGCCGCTGCTACACCTGGGGACGTCCAGGCCCACATATAGTGTTTGGCGATTTTAAACCGTAACAAGCTCTGCATCATCGATATACTAATTGTGTAGTCCTTTTGGGGGATAATGTTGAGAAATAAAGTTTTTTCAAGTATCTTAATCATTTACTTCTATATTTGGGACAATGTATGGTGAACCACCCTCGTAGGTAGGTAAGTTTAACATCAGTTTGGTGACTAAGTTGTGAGATATAGAAAGGCTGGAAAGCGGCATACTTCTGCTGTTTAAAAATCCGAAGAGTGTACTTCAGCATCATACTTCTACGATTTTCTCCATAAAAGTCGATGCTGCTGCTAAGCCTATTAGTTCCTAAAATTATATGCCCATTCAATTAGCCAATAATAAACAAACATTTGTAGTTATAGTAACATTTGTATTGGATTGGCTTTCTTAATAAAAATAGATATAAATGTCAAAAACAGTTCTATTGTAACAATTGTCTTTTATATAATAGTTTTGTAATCCCAAATTGCTGAAATGGTCTTATAATTTCCAAGAATTTTGGCATATTCTGGTGACACTATCATTCTCCTCCCATCTTATGTTTCCTTCTTTTTTACGAACACAGATGAAGAAAGATTCACTCTTTTCAGGTTTAGCATATCGAAAGTCTTTAGTTTCTTTCTAAAACTTAGAAAAGTAACTGTTTTTGGCACAGCGAAATAACCAAGGCATGTCAACACAAAATTAACACTTCGGGGGAAAGCTCGTTGTCCTCATCTCATTCTGAATTGCAACGTGTTAAACTAATGACATTAGAATTTGTATGACATGCTTGGTACGTTCGTAGTCTGAATACATCTACAATGAAGATATATATAATATTTGGGAAAGTAATAATGTGTAAAATTTTAAACCATATCATAAATTAATCTAAAATTAAAACCAGTCCATTATTAAATACGGTAGCAACACTTTCTACAACTTGAAACGTAAACCTCTCACGATGGTTCCACACTATTTTAAAATATTTACATTTATTATTGTCCATGTGATATACAGTCGCATAAGAACAACAAATAAAAATTATTGTGGGATAATAAAGCCCCTTAAGTCAGAATTACTGCTGCTCCAAGAAGCCGAAGTTTAGATAATACGTGACATTGATAAGATCTATCTTGATATACGATTCAGGGATGTGAACCGATGAGCCGTTGAGCTTAGGCTCACCTTCGAAAGGAAAATCCAACATAAAATTTACGGAGTCACCCAGATAGGGCAGGATGGCTCTTAGGATATAATCTTTTTATCCTACTTAGTACCACCGAAGTTATCCAAAATGGAAGTTTAGGATGAGTGTGTCCAGCACATGTTACAAGGAATCGCGGTGTAATCCAAGGATTTAAAAAGTTCTAGAAAGTGTTATATTTAAAATTACGGTAAGAAGGAATACGCCTTGGGCCGTAAACCTGTATATCTGCGTTCTTGAGGTAATACATTTTGCATTTAAGAAAGAGGAAAATTGAAGTATATTGTTGTGATAGTACCGTTTAATTTATACGCAAGGTGAGTTGTTTTAAGGATACTATTTTAACCATACGGCTATTACATTTATTTTCAAATATAATACGATACTGTGTGCAAGAAAAGTACAGGAAAGTTAGTAACTGGCATGGGTTTCGACTATCTTGCATTGACAGTCTTCGTTTAAAACTTATATTGCATCATATTCAATAATATTATAATTTTGATAATATTGCAAAAATAACGAAAAGTATGCATTTTGCGTGGAGAACACTAAATCGCTACTTCCTCATTTCTTCTTCTTCTCCTAAATTCAATAAAATTTATTTATCTTAGACTGAATAAGTTAAAGTTTATGTTACACAGAACATATACGCTAGTAAATTGCATGAAATATTATAATTATTGGAGTAATTTCTTTAACAAAATTGAGGAACACCTTATATTGTTGTTGGAAGCTTTCGGCAATATATAAGACTTGAATCATCATTACAAAATGAGAGCATACAGTGACTTGCAAACAACTAACTTATGCATTTCATACGTCTTAAAATTGTTTTTCACAAGCAGCCAGCTGAATGAAATCATCTACACTGCTTATCGCGGGTATAGAAAAAAACATATTTTTTAAATAAATTATTAAACGAACAGTGAATAGCATCAACTAGTTTATTTACATTAATATGAATCACGAAGGCATGTTGGTGATTTTAATTTATTATCAGAAGGTTACTGTACATATACGAAGTGTGTAAAACAATGCGACATTCATGGGGATGTCGTAAACAGGTAAACGTAGGGATTCGGTTCAATAAGAAGAATTATTAGACATTGCAGGGAGTACCGGAATGTATAATAAGGCTGGAGAAATTTTCAATTTTCGTTTCGTATGAGTAGCTTGCATATCATCAATTACAATACAAGAATGTTTTAGGATTACGACGGGTAAGTTTCAATCAAAGTTAATATTTCGAATTACATTTTTGCAGCTATTTAAATTTCTTGATACTGACATCAACGTTGCTTTCTCTTATATACATCAAAATTGGCCATCTCGTTCTTGGAAAAAGGTCTGTTTAGTTTTTTCTTTATTATTATCACCAATAATAAAATTACCAACAAAATATTGTTATCTGTATATAATATTATTCTTTATAGTAATCTGCGCTTTGGTAAAAACTAAGCAAAAAGAAAGGCTCCTATTCGTTCCTGTAGAAACAAAAACTAAACCATTATCCGTTTGAGACTAGAGGACTATGAAAAAGTACAATTCAATTTGTTTTGTATAGCAATAAACGCTCGTCTTCATTCGAAACAAAGCAAAACTTCTTCATTCTTCGTGCTATTTCTGTAAATATAGTAAATGCATGCTGAACAACATTTCTAAATAAACTCCCTTTTTATTTATACTTTTTAGCTATTCGTCAATACAATAATGCAACAGCAATTATATAAAAAGGACATTGGCATTACTTTCGTGGATATTTACAAAGTTGATGCCAGTATCTTGATAATTTTACGAATAATGTAAAATTTAGTTCAAATCAAAAATTCTGTAATACTCTTTTCGAGTGTTAGTTTGACGATAAGCAACAGGTTCAGAAAAAATACAAACTAAAAATTACGTTTCTCAATTTGTACTGAAGAATAAGAAGAATTGCTGCATTTTTAGTGTGGTCCTAGCAGTTCCTGGGTTTCGAAAAAGCTCTTATCCGTTGATGGAATTTATTCTTTTTACCGATTACTAGGTTACCTTGAAGAATTTCTTTATTTTGGGCACCCTGTAATTTGTATGAAGTATGTTTTACTAGTCTGCACTGAGTTCTACGTTATTCGCTCGACACCATTAGCTCGCCACAACTAGCTCGCTGCCATTTGCTCGCCACCGATTGCTCGATTGCCAATTGCTCCCTGGCAGAGGAGCTCGCCATCCGTTTGCTCGGCACTCCCCTTGCTCGCAGTACTAAGTGTAACTGCACCAACGCGAAAAAACTAGTTTATCTCTATTTACCTTTTCTCACCTTCGTCTGTAAAATAATTTATGTGCTAAATTGTTGTGCTTCGTAATTAAAACCATTACTTTTATTTTCAGTTACCATTGGTATACGGAGAATTTTTTTAAATAGATCCTCGTTTATGGAACTGAGCTGAATGGACAGCTGTTTATTGAAATGCTTGAAACCTTAAAACCTTATACGAATTCAAATACAAGACCAGGCAACTCTGCTTTGCTATCAACATTCCTTGGACTCCCTAGTCTTCATAGGAATGTAGTGTTTTCAAAATTATCAGAAACATATGATAAATTCCCACAGATGTTTTATTTTAAGAATGAACTGCTTGTCAAGCATCTGTCCGGTGAGCAAGTAGATGTTGAGCAAATAGTTCCGCGAGGAAACGACAAGCGAGCAAACGGTGGCAAGCAGACAGTGGTGAGCAAACGGCGGTAAGTAAGTGGGCGGACACTCTGCACTGTGCAATGGGCCCATTTGCCTATTTTTCTACATGTTTTTTTTACATCTTGATTAATTTCGTATTTTGTTGAACCTAAACGTGAAGATATTTCAAAGAGTACTTTGGCTCAAATCAGGAGGTTTAGCGGACAAATAATTTTCCCTCAAATTGACAATTTCATTACTTCATCGAGAACTAAGTCTCTAAAATACAATGGAAGTTCTCTATTTCAAATAAATTTTTTTAAAAGATTCTCACAATCAGAGATATTTTAACGTATTTTAGCTCCTTATATCGACTTTGAATTTCTATTGGGCGAAATTCTCTAGCATAAAAATTCAAAAACGGACAATTTTTCCCATGAGAGATAACAAAGTTGTATTGTATATTTCAATGTTAGGTAAATTATGCGTTCATCAGAGTTTGAAATTTGTTCTTCAACCGTCATCGAGGGATTTTCAACACTTTGTGCGGTTCCTAGTCATTAACGAATACATCTTGTGCGTACCATTTTATATCATTAGTTTGCAGTTGCATTTGCTTTCTTGTACTCGTACCACTAAAATCATAGAAAGACCATTAAAGCATTTTAACATTATCTACCGTTAGTTGGATTAATATGGCGGAGAAACTGCATGGCCGAAATATAAAATATGGGCAAATGATGACACCTCCTAAAAAATAGCAAATTGCTTTTCAATAGCGTTTGTTATTGAATTTTATACACAAGATATAGAACTGAACGACAATATCGTTCCCACAGAACTAAAGAAAATCTGGAAAATAAAGGTTTTGAAGAAGAAAATGGAGCAGAGAAACTCGAAGTTTCCCTTTCTGTTGTTGACGTTTCAGAAGCATTTTCCAGGATTTGGTGAGCTTTCCAGTAAGAAAATATACCTGAAGCAGTGTCTTATAGTTTAAACTTTTTCTCTCAAAACACTTTATTTATATTTAAGAGCATTTGGTTACACAAAAGCTACTGAGTTCTTTAAGTAATGTCTGTACCTGCTTTTAAATAAACGTTTCTAAATTATTGCACATTTATTTCTTTAGTATTTAAGCAATTTTGACTTAAAAAATACAACTTAAAAATATTATGCACCGTATATCGCATTTACTATACAGGGTGACTTTAATAGTTATGCAAATATTTTAAGTAGTGATTGTTCACAAGACCAGAATAAAATATACGCAAAATGTCCGGTTACGGAGTTACAGCATTCTAGAGTGAAACTTGTACGATCACTTTTCTGCATATAATTGTGGTAATAGTTACAAGAATGTTTTGAAATTTGATGTGGGTACATTACTCACTAATGTTGCAGATTTGGGCCTAGTTTCGTCGTAATAAGTGTACCAGAGACGTCGCAGAGACGAAGTATTAAGAACTGTTTTCTACAATATCTTTTAAATTAAATTGTTTTCGTTATTTTTGTGCAAACACTTTTTTTTATAATGCAATAATATCCAAAAAAGTACTCCTGTTAAAAGTAGATAAACTCATCGGTACCTATTCCAGTTAATTTAATTTTTATGAAAAGTCAAGTTGCCTTGAAAATTTGGAACCTTCGTACTATGGGGATTAAATTGGCCGCATAGATGCAGGGCAACAAGACTATAAAAAGCTCATACGAACACGCTTAGTTTACAAGGTACAAGCCAGTAGATGTTCCATCTAAACATAATTTATTTATTAATGCTGAAAAGGTTGTACCTAAGACGAACTAAGAGAAAGTGTCAAAATCCTGTTAAATAAATACTTGATAGAGGGAGGAATCCCAGAGTCTTAGCAAAATGCAGAGGTAATCGTGCTATTTAAAATACGCAGAGAAGAACAATTTAGAGAACTATCGTCCGATTAGCTTAGAATCCCACTTATATAAGCTACTAACCAAAATAATAACAAATAGGCTGACAGACAAACTGGATTCATACCAACCTCCAGAACAAGCTGGATTCCGTAAAGTCAAACGCACGTTAATTGAAAAAACGACTGAATAAAATATACCCTTACACTTGGCTTTCGTCGATTACCAAAGGGCATTGGACTTGGTGGAAACGTAGGCAATCCCGAAAGCACTCGATATCGCAAGAGCTGACAACAGATACTCAACCCTCATAAAATATATTTATGACACGGCAACTATGACAATTATACTGGAAAAAGAGACGAAGACTGACAAAATTCCAGTTAAACGAGGAATACGACAAGGGGACACCATCTCTCCGAAGTTGCTTTCGTTGGGCTTGGAGGATGTTTTTAAAAATGTCAACTGGAGTGTCAAGGAATTAGTATTGATGGAGTAAGACTAAATCACTTGAGATTTGCATATGATGTCATTCTGATCAGCACTTCAGCTGAAGAACTAAAAACAATGGTAGAAGAACTTCATCAAACATCGAGCCAAATCGGACTACAAATGAACCTGAGCAAAACTAAAATAATGAGTCCTGAGCAGACACAAATGGGCATAGAAAACCAAATCATAGAAAAATATTCGAATATACATATAAACCTTGGACATAAAATTCAATCGGGCAAAGAAAATCAAACTGGCGAAATTTATCGAAGAATAGGAGTCTGCTGGACAGCATTTGGTAAACTAAGGTTCATTCTAGGATCAAATGATATACAAATAAATCTGAAACGAAAAGTCTACAGTCAATGTATATTACCAGTTCTTACATATGGCTTAGAAACAATGGCGTTAACACGAAAATCCCCACACATCCTCGAAGTAACGCAGAGTGCAATGGAAGGATCATGCTCGGAATTATTTTGAGAAATCGATTGCCAAATGAAGAGATCAGAATAAAAACGAGAATCAGAGATGTGACCAGAGCGACAGCACAGTTGAAGTGGCGATGGGTTGGCCATATGGCACGTCAAGAGAAGAGCAAATGGACTAACAAACTAACAGACTGGCGACCGAGAGAGGCCAAGAGAAGTGTGGGGAGACGCCAGAAACGATGGCGAGACCATATCCATAGAAAGGCAGGGAAGAACTGGATACAAACAGCCTACAACAGAAAAATGTGGAAAGATTTGGAAGAGGCCTACATCCAGGAGTGGATAATTTCGGGTTGAAAAGAAGAAAAGAGAAGGGTTGTACCTTGTGAAATAAGCGTTTGCGGACAATAATGTTCATATGAGCTTCTTATAGTCTTGTTGTCCTGAATCTGTGCTTCCAATTTAATCCACATTGTTCAACGGCAAATACTAGAAGCAATATATCAACGGTATGCCGTTTCGCAGTAAAGTATACACACAGCATAATTGTTTATTTTTAAAGTAATATATGCAATCGAGAATTGCAATAATATTTTAATTATAAATTAGTCTGTAACACTTGTGACGTAATCAAGTGCTCTCTGCAGTAAACAGCCTGTTAAATTCCTATACGTAAATAAGTATGCTATTACCAAAACATCAAGGAGAAGCATAGTCAAATCAAAAGTTGGTATAGACAAAACCTGCTTAAATTCGACAGCAGCAAACTGAAACGCGTTTTATCAACTTGGGTCACGTCAGCTGAACTTCCACAATAATAGAGCCCCAGTAACTAAATTAAACTTGAACAAAAATTTCAACTGATTAAATCCACTTCAATTACAGGCGAATAGGGATCCAGATTAGACCGGCTCGACAGATAGTGTAGAAATCATTGTTCGTTAGTCAAGTTAAAAAATAAGACACAAACACAAATATTTATTTTCACTTAAAGGAATCTGTAAAGCATTGCTACTAATCACTTAAGATGAATATTACAGGGAGTTCGAAAGTTCGGTTGCGTGCCTTTCAGAGTTTAATACAGAGCCTTGAATCAAATAATAACATATAAATGATAAAATACTTTTGTTTAAAATTGCAGTCCAATGTATAAGAGATTCTCAGATACTGTACATAATACGATTATCTTAGTCAAATAATTTGACATCGAAACAAAGCTTATATGACAACCCTTCAAAACACATTTTATAGAGAAATATATTCAATATAAAATGCAATGCAAAACAACATAGAATGTGATTTTTGATGCTAAAAATGATAAATTTCGAATTTCTATTTCTACATGCTAAAATCGTCTTGTAATGCTGGAAATGAGATTTGAAAACGTTCGCCAGTTCCACAACGTGTGGAGGAAACGACGCTTACGCTCACTTTTACAATGTTAAGTTAAAGTTACAGACAATATTATGTTTAAAAATGCAGTTAAAAGTTTAGTAAAAGAACGTACAGAGGACAACAAAGATAAATTTATAGCAGAGCAGGTTTTAGATTTATAATAATTTTGTAATTGACCTAGCCTAATGGCTCATCAAAAAGTAGTGAGCGGAAACAGAACTATTCCACATTCCGTTAATTTATAATTACAGTTAGTCGCTGTAACCAATTTAGGGCCGAATGATTTGGTAATCCAACTATTCGAATAGAGTTTATGAGAGGTTAGCTGGACAGAATTGCAATTTCTGGGTCAAAACCTTTGTCAAAAAATACCACATCCATCAATTCGCCAAACAAACCGGGTAAGAAAAAGTACAAGTAGAATAATTATCATGTCTATAAAAAATATGAAGCGTAACAATAAAATTAATCTCAAAATCAAGGATTTAAAAGGTTGCTTAGCCACAGATATTAGTTAGATAGAAGTGTGAACTACGCAAATTAGATTTTATTTATAGTCGGCTAACATGCTTCTTGCTAAAAACAACAACACCTGATGATAACTGATAAATGAACAAACCCTAAAATCATTTGTCATCGTAGCCGAGATTCTATATTAATTGTCAACCTCAACAGTTCCTAATTGGTGTACGGCAAGTTGTTATAAGTGTTCAGCAAAAATAATTAATATGGATTTTAATTATAATAATCAACTTTATTATTGCGCTTATTCCAACCACTATTGTCAGTCGATTATTTTATACAGGTGATTGTAAACATGCGCACATCTCGCTGAGAATATTTATCACCTAAATCATCCAGTAATTCTTTTTAATTCGGCGCCGTTACGTAGTGTTACCGGATGAGGTCCGCCGGTAAGCTATTATTATTGGTAAACCCCGTCGGCCAATAGGACGCCGGTTCTTCGCCCCAGGCTCTTTAAAAAGACCTGACAGCCCACTTCGAGTCATCTGCTTCCTGATCTGCCATCTGTTCGCATCGTCTGTTCCTGCAGCATCTTTCCTGATCATCACGTTCCTGCATCTAGCTGGTCTAGTCGCGGGCCAGTTGGACTCGAGGGACCGCAACTAATATCGAGGAGTAGGCAGATTGAGGCCTCGATATTAGACCTGCGAGGATACCACCAGGACTCTAACAGCCAGAATCAGTTCCGGCATCATCTCCGCCGCAGATCATCAGCAGCCGGAAGATTCCTCTGCAGCCTCCGTACCTGGACAGGTACGGCTCGTTCTTTGTGAGTAGTGCGTTTATTTAAACTCTTCGTTTCGTGCGCGACAGACATTTATGTAATTTTAAGAGACAGCCGCTCCCGCGGAGACCGCAGTGCCTGCACAGACCGCCGCTCCAGTTGAGACAGGGGCCTATTCCGCTCCTGCTGCCGAACCGCCTGCTGAAACCACTACCGTACAGTGGGTCACTCCAGCGCTGCTCCCTGCACAGATCGAGCCGGACGCTCCAAAGCAGCTGCCCTTTCCACCGCAGCCAGACGCATAGGGGGAAGCACCTGGCCCCCCTGCTCTCTCGGAGCCAAGCCTTCCGGTTCACAAACGCAACCTAGAAAGAAGGGTTGACGCAATAATTAAGAAAGCGAGGCGCTACCTTACAATTTCAGAAGTTGAGATTCTAATCAACACCTGGAAGGGCACCGAGACATTTAGAGCTGCCGCTGTACAGCCTTCTCCAGCGCCCGCAACGAGCGCCGTTCCCGCAGAAACTGCAGTTTCTGCCGAGACAGCCGCTCCCGCGAAGACCGCAGCGCCTGCAGAGACCGCCGATCCAGCTGAGACAGGGCCCCATTCCGCTTCGGCTGCCGAGCCGCCTGCAGAAACCACTGCCGTGCAATGGGCCACCCCAGGGGTGCCCCCTGCACAGCCCAAGCCGGACGCTCCAAAGCAGCTGCTCTTTCCACCGCAGTCAGACGCATCGGGACAAGCACCTGGGCCCCTTGCTCTCTCGGAGCCAAGCCTTCCGGCTCCGGTCCAGCCTACCGCTCCAAAGAAGCCTGAAGCTTCTGCATCAGACGGGGCCCCTTCTACGTCGAAGCCCGACTTCGGGCAAACATCCAGCGCTCCGAAAGGGCCTCCAGCTCTGCCCGAGCCTCCTAGTCCAGCGGAACCCCTTAAGCTTTTCCGTGCATCAGGGCCCCCGTCTGCCTCCAAGCACGACTCTCCGGCGCCGGAGAAGTCGCCCGTTCCAGCGGTGTCCCCTGCACCAGGCAAGACGCTTGCTCCAGCTGCACTACAGGAGCCCGACCTCTGTGCCCCATTCGAGCCGGTTGTTACACAGAGCTCCCTGTACCGCCGGAGCCCGACGCCCTAAGAGCGCCCCCTACTTCACGAGAGCCTGACGCCGGCCCGCGTATTGGCATTGTTTACTACGGCACAACGCGACGCAGCGTTGTACCGCAGTAAACAATGTTCAAAAATTCCGCAGCAGGCAGAGAGACAATTCTTACTCCATTTCAACATGTTCACGCGTTGAACTGCGGTAAGATATGCCGATGACAAAAGTGCACTTTTTAAAGGCAATCGTTACTCAAACGTGACGTAAGTATAGGTACGCAGGCAACGCACCGAGAAGGGAGAGAGATGGGAAAATCCTAATTTATAAAGCAAATAAGGGCGATTTTTATTTAAGTATAACTTAATTATAAGCGACGATAAGAAAGTGTGTAAGTGAACATTTATTTTAACTTTGAAATTAAACATACTTTTTGTTTTGGATGTTAATGTTAAACAAAATTATTTATTATAACACATAACAAACGCAAACTGTAATGAACCAAAATAATTATTAATGTCCAGCTCCGTGAGATTTGGCATTTGGTCTGTTTAGTTCAACATTGACGGCTAGAGATCTCTTCCTTTTGCCATTTTTCTTCCTCTCGTGCTTGGAAGGTCTGCCTGCTTCAATTCGTTTCGCACCAGATGTAAGGCCAGGTCTAACTTTTCTACGACTGACTGATGTTGGTTGTACACCAATATTCTTTTTTGATGTAACATTTTTAGATGAGTGAATAAAATTGATTAACTGAAGTGGTGTATTAATTTTGCCCAAGGCTTTATTCCATTTCGTTAGACCATTGATCATGTCGACTGTTTTACTGTCGGAAGCCATATTAGTTAATCGGTCAAAATTTCCCGACAATTCCTTAATAGCTTTCGAATGTTCGGCGTTAAAGTCTATGTCCGTCATGTTATTAACACGATGTTCTTCCACGGTATAGTGGATATCCTCTGTATCTTTTTGACATACTGGTAATTCTGGGTTATTTAAAGTCTCACTGTTGTTTATTACATTTTCAGTAGATGTCATATCCGTGTAAAAGTCGGTTAGTACTTCATCTCCCAATGCTAATTGTGCCAGTTGTTTTCGGTCATCTGCATTTAACCGCTTACAGTTATTAAACATTATACCAAAATTATTTTGAATAGCACAAAGGTGTTTACAAAATTTGCCACCTTGTCCATAAATGCAATCACAAAATGCGATATCTATATGCGCAGTGTAGAAAACACCCTCATCGTTTTCTGAAGATACCAAAAATGTGTTTTCGTCAATTTTCTTTATAGACATTGAAGCACGCGATGCCATTTTGCGAAAAGCCAGTTCATTTTTACTACTTCTGCAATTAGCAAAGGTGAGTAAATGACGCCTTTGATAGGATTCAAATACTTTAATCACAAAATCAATTAAAGCACAAGTGTTAAACGCTTTGCATCTTTGCAGAACAATATCTTTGAAGTCACGAATTGATGCTTCCACATAGTTGTTCGTATTATTTCCTCTTGTTAACAACGAGCTTCTGTATGCAAGTGACCATTCTTCTCTGCGGTTCCAATAATTACTAATATGTAGCTTTAAATTATCATATTTTTGTATGTTTTCATCGTTTAAAAAGTTTTCGTAATTATCTCGTGTTTCTTCAATTGATGTTGCATATAATATCTTTCTAAACATGGTCATAATGTATTTTCTGTCATCTTTCAAAATACCGTGGTCACTGTGCCACAGCCACCTCCACAACGCTTGGCATAAATGAAAAATACAAAGGAGCCTATTTGATTCTGGGAACACATGTTTAAGAGCATTTCTCTCAGCTAAAGAATCGTCAGTCATAAATATTTTTGGGAAGCCAAAACGTCCAAATCCTTCATTTTGTAACGAGTCACGCAGTAGTGCAAATGCAGCTGTATAATTTTCCTCCGATTGGTCTGTGTGTAGGATACAAGCCAAAGGTAGTGCTCCTACTTTCGTCGCACCGAATAAAAGCGTTACGCATGTATTCGTCTGATCACACGAGCCACTTGAATCCACAAAAACGATTTCATTGGCAAACTGG
The DNA here is from genome assembly GCA_014611495.1 of Limonius californicus. NCBI lineage: Eukaryota > Metazoa > Arthropoda > Insecta > Coleoptera > Elateridae > Limonius > Limonius californicus. The sequence goes on from JABXWE010005699.1 coordinate 50,252, forward strand.
TGATTATGAGCCCTAATCATAATTGGAGTCAACACAATAATGATCAGTGGATTTTCTTGTATGATCACTTTAGCACCTTTTTCCGTATATATGTTGAGCTTATTTCTTAGGGCATTTAACATACCTGGATATTCACGTCCACCAAAATTTGCGTTCCTGCGACAAATACAAACAAACTGAAATGCGATGCAGGCTATTTTTAGTGTGCAGTTGTACACAAAATGTGCAGTTCTAAATTTCATTTTTTGTAAAAAAGTCTGAATTGCGATCATAATATTAATTAAATTAGTACCCTACATGAACCAAGTAATGCTTTAGAAAAAAATAAAATTAGACAAACTTTCAAAAAGATTAATCCAGATGCCAAAATCAACATACCTCCATTTGGTATACAAGTATTTTACTTGTCGTTCTGTTGGGTTTATTTGCGCATTCGCCAATACCAATGAAATTTCGCTTTCATCGTGTTCACTTTCCAAATTTATTTCGTGAAATGTTCTAGCTGCAGAGGCAGTCATGCCATCTTCAAAATATTTCAAAAATATTGTTTCGGTATCTGCTGACATTCTCAGATAACTATAAGCTTCCGCCACAACAATTCTATGTGAATGTTTAAACGTAATCTAAAATAACATCAGCATCACAACAATAATGTAAAACATAGCAATAAAAAATTAAGTTACCTGTATAACCACATTCAATCCTTTGCTTAAAAAACAGTCATTCCTTAGAGTATCACGATTCACTTTTTTGAACAGTATGCTAATAGTTGCATTACAATCTTTGCCACGTTGTCGAGTATCTTCACGTTTCCGTTTCTTCAATTTGTCGAAATTATTATGCTGACACTTAAAAACTTTTCTATAAAGATATTTCTTTGCAGTTGGATAAGTATATCTAACTATCCAGTTAGTAGCAGTTTCCTTACTAAATCTTTCAATCCAGTCAGAACACCAATCCCTGTAAAACTTTAGGTCTTTGTTTTGACTGGTTTTAGCTCTAATTGTTGCGCTAAAGCTATTGTGGTCATTGTCGTAGGTACTGATAATCATGCACTTCACCTTGTTCACCACTACACTTTTTTAAAGATAACAAGATATCTTCACACATGGTGATTTCTTTAGCCCTTAAAGACAGACGG